>PVJN01033636.1:0-23303 GCA_004026805.1 Lasiurus borealis | reverse complement strand
AACAATGAAATTTCAGATTTAGAGAATTTAATATTAGGTATTAATCTACTCTTGGATGATCTCAAAGAGCCATGATATGAAGTCATTTATAATTTGGCTTAAGCATGATTTAAATTGCAAGACCTGAAAATACTAGTGAATAATCCTAATTGAATACTATTAGCATCCTCACTACAAAATTACTTTTGTGCTCCTCCTTATTGTGTGTGTTTTGAGAGAAATCATTTATAACTGGTGTGTATTCAGAAATGTCAGTCATATTATAATATCCATTTAGACACATTTCAGACACTGCAGAATTTTGGAAAGTTAATTTTGAAATTCCTATGAGTTTAGGTACACTGCTAATTTATGCATGTAATGAATGTGCCCAAGTTTTCTTAATCAGTTTGAGGAAACAAACTCCATTTATGAAAACTTCTTATATTAGATTCACTAAAAGTATGTGCCTAAATATGAATTTATCTGGAATTTCAGATAATTATAACATTCTTGAAATTAAAGCAATTCTGAATTTATAGATGACTTGGTTTTACAATAAGTTATTATTTGTAATTACTATATAATTAGAGACTATTTGAGTTACTTAAAATAATTAAATAAAGAATTTAATTGACCTGCTTTGTCTTAAAAAGAATATAATGTAATATAAAATATTTTTTAAAACAACAGAATCAAGTAATGATTACAAGGACATAAAGTATAGATTAATCACCAGGAAAGCTGGGTGTACATTTTAATAAAAATTAAAGTAAAGTTGATTTTCTGAAAGCAAAGGGAGCTCTTATTATTACTTGCAAGTACCCAGTAGAGTGGCATTCCACTAAATTAATTATGCTTTGTGAACAATCCCACCTGCTTGCTTATTAAATCGTATTCCCTAATGAAATCTAAAAGGCATAAGCAACAAAATTAGAAATGTTATGTACAATTATATGTTTCATATTTCTATAATGTTGATGATATAAGCATGTTTTTGCAATTTGGTTTTATATTGAAATCAACAAATAAGTTACCTTAAGTGATATTTCCACTTGCAATGATGTCTTTGAAAATAAAATTAAAGTGTTTTAATTTGCAGAGAGGTGTCTAATATTTAGTATAAAGTGCTACCAAATGATATTTTATTGGTAGAAAATAATATGGTTGTTCTTTTTTTGCCAAAAATATTTGATCAATATTTTTTATGTTAATAGTCTTGATATCATTGTCAGTCTTGTGATTGGCATCCATATAGAGATTGGATATGATCATCGAGGTGAAGGACAGGCTATAGGGAAGAAAAATTTTCACAGAAGCAAATGACAAGTCAACTAGTTTGCTACTAGTCTCTGACTAATAACATTCAGTATTTTTGGTCACAAAAAAATTAGTTCTTATTATTAATGTTAGTTGTATAGTTTATTATTTTATTACTATTAATTTTAAACCAATTGATATTTTTATAAATACCTGGATAATTCTGCATATCTATAGAATTCAAGAATCTAAGCATTTACTTGTGCTTAGAGATATGACACATAAAAGAATAGGAGAAAAAATAGTTTCAGGTTTGATTAAGCTTTAAGTATACTTAATGTAACAAGACAAGAATAGATAAAAACAAAAATTTTTAAAAAATCAAGAAACTATAAGCTGGCCAGCATGGCTCAGTTGTTGAGCATCAATCTACAAACCAGGAGGACTCAGCTTGATTTCCAATCAGAGCATATGCCTGGGTTGTGGGCTTCATCCCCAGTGTGAAATATGCAGGAGGCAACTGATAAATGATTCTTTCTCATCACTGATGTTTATCATATAGTGGTACCTCAAGATACGAGTGCCCTAACATAAGAGATTTTTGAAATACGAGCTGTCGAGTGAGCGATTTTTGCTTTGAAATACGAGCAACCTTTGAGATAGGAGTAATCATGTGGATCGGCCGGCTGCACACGACCCACCGGTTTACCGAAACTCAAGCGTCTCATAGTTTCCCATTCCTCAAGGTTACAGAACAAATTAAACTCGTATCTCGAGGTACCACTGTACTAGCTCCAAGAATTCCATTTGGCCCTAGCTGGTTTTTCCCAGTGGTTAGAGTGTCGGACCAAAGTCGCAGTTCAATTCCTGGCCATGTGCATGGACCATGGTTGCAGGCTCGATCGCTGGTAACTGATCAGTGAATAAATATGTCTCTCTCTTCTCTCTTTCTTCCCTTCTCTTCTATCTTTCCTCCTTATACCCTCAAAAGTAAATAAATAAAGAAAGAAAGAAAGAAAGAAAGAAGCCCATTTGTCTTGTCTGTAAAATGGAAGAAAATAATATTATTCTCACAATAGCTGACCGAGAATGTATAATTAATCCAAATAACTCATGCAAAGCCCTTGACATAAAGTCAACACAAGGTTAGTTGTTTCTGCAATGTTATGTTGCCCAAGTTGGAATTCCCAGTAAAAGTTGTTATTTTTATTCTTGTAGCTACAGCCCTCAGCATAGAACAGGCAATGTAAATTGTGAAAGTGTTACTGTATTATAGTTATTTCCATGGTTACTGTTGAGACTTCCTGCTGTATATAAACATGCATTCTCAATTTGTGAGTTATTAGAAAATGACATTGTTGACATTGTTAATATAATTATAAAATGTGTATTTTGTGAAAGGGACTTTTGTCTCTGGAGAAGACAATTTTGAGAAAGAAATCTGACTGAAATTTTTGATGCAGTTGAAGATCTGCAAATCATGTAACCTTACAAAGCTATATTTGAGGTACAAAGGCACAAGTTTCTAATTACAGGTATTTTCTGGAGTGAGTGTCATAAGGAAAAAATAAAGTGAGCAAAAGAGAAGAGAATAAATTAAATATCTCTATGATTTCATGGATAAAGAAAAACAAATTTAAACACCACCTGCAGTCTTTGTGTGTCAAGATAATTTTATTTATATTATATTCCTGTGGTCAAGGTGTTGGGGCATCAAATACACAATTGAGATAATAATAATAAACAACAGTAATAAAACATCATAAAATTCACATTGAAGAGAACAGACATAAAAATAAGGACACCTGGTGAGGGAAAAAAATGAAATCTAATAATTTACTAATCAGCATTCTCTAAATGAGAATCTCATGACATGGGATCCATTTGCCAGGAGTATCGCCTGACACTGCAGTTACCTTATTCTTCTCCTCAGGATTAGGAAGCATAGATCTTAACAGGCCTGCATGGGAAGATTCATATTGAGCTTAAGCTATTCAGACAGCACTAATTTATAACTGTAACTCCTTACAGCTTAGTCCTGTTGCTGGCTGCTGTCATTATCATGCTGTTGTATTTCAAAAGAGCTTTAGTTAGCAATGCTGCTATTTCTATAAAGGCAAAACAAAGTGTCTCTAATAACTGAGATATTAATGAGACAAGCAGCAAATTACTGCAATGTTTTTAAGCAAGATCAGTTTTTTGAAGTTGTTACCTTTAGTACTTTTTCAGGAACTGAACTAGAGAATGCATGTGTGCAGTTATAAAATTTTAGATATATTTTGGGTGGCAAGGATAAAAACTAGACCCTGACAGAAAAGGATTGAAATAAAAAAGTGAGGTTACCTAAAATGTAAACCAAACTGAGGTTTTGAACCTGTGAGCACCTTTGAGAGCAGGGAGGACAGAATTTAGAGGGTACAAGATATGTGTTGGAAAACTTACATCTTTTTTGTTTCAGCAATCTCTAAGTGAAGTTTAAATTTTTTTATTATTAATATAAGCAAAAAATCAAAACAGTTACTGATGCTTGTGACTGTTATCACTAGAAATCATATATATTTCCATATCCTGATATCGTTTGTTAACACACCTAAATAAATTGTTTGCATTTATTGCTACTTAGAAAAGTGTAATAATTATTACCACCACTGTAATGTATTAATAACCACATACTACTGAAGCACAAGTTTACTTTTATAATATACTAGATGCCCAGTGCATGAAATTCATGCACGTGGGCGGGGGAGGGGGAGTCCCTCAGCCCAGCCAGCAACCTCTCCAATCTGAGATTCCTTGAGGGATGTCTGACTTCCCTTTAGGTATGATCCTACCAGGGATCTTTCTGACATCTTTCTCACAATCCAGAACTGCTGGCTCCCAACTGCTCACCTGCCTGCCTTCCAGATTGCCCCTAACTGATTCTACCTGCCAGCCTGATCACCCCCTAACCATGCCCCTGCCAGTCTGATTGATGCCTAACTTCTCCCCTGCCAGCTAAAATGCCCTTAACTGCCCTCCCCTGCAGTTTGGTCACCCCTAACTGCCCTCCCCTGCAGACCTGGTACCCCCCAGCCTGCCAGCCTGCCAGCCTGCTCACACCTCACTGCCAGCCTCCTCACACCTCATTGCCTTCCCCTGCTTATCTGATGGCCAAACTACCCTCCACTAAAGGCCTATCCCTTCCTTGTTGGCCATCTGGGGGGTAGCCATCTTTAACCAAATGGGGCAGCCATATCGTGTGTTGGAGTGATGGTCAATGTGCATATTACTCTTTTATTAGATAGGATAGAGGCCTCGTGCATGGGTGAGGCCAGCTGGTTTGCCCTGGAGGGTGTCCTGGATCAGGAACGGAGTTCCCTTGGGGCATAGGGCAGCCTGGGCTAAGGGCCTGTGGTGGTTTGCAGGCCAGCCACACCCCAGGCCACCCAACTGGAGGCGCTGGGATCTGGGATTTATTTATCTTGTATAATTGAAACTTTGTAACCTTGAGTAGAGGCCTGGGCTGGCCAGAGTATGTGAAAAGCTAAGCTTCCTCCATTGCCAAGGAAACCCAAACCTCCTGCTTTGTTTGTGGCCGCAGCCATCTTGGTTGGTTAATTTGCATATTTGCTCATGGTTGGCTGGTGGGCGTGGGTGCTGGGTGTAGTGGAGTGATGGTTAATTTACATATTACTATTTAATTATATAGTATTAGAGGCCCAGGGCATGAAATTCATGCACAGTGCAGAGAGGGAGGGTGGAGGATGCCCTCAGCCCAACTTGTACCTTCTCTAATCTCAGACCCCTCAAGGGATGTCCAACTGCCCGTTTAGGGATTGTGCCCATTCCCTAAACGGGCAGTCAGACATCCCTCTCATAACCCAGGATTGCTGGCTCCAAACTGTTCGCCTGCCTGCCTGCCTGCCTCATTGCCCCAACTGCTTCTGCCTGCCAGCCTGATCCTCCCCTAACCACTCCCCTGCCAGCCAGATTGATGCCTAACTCTACCCCTGCTGGCCTGGTTGCCCCTAACTGCCCTCCCCTGCCAGCTTGGTCACCCCAACTGCCCTCACTTACTGGCCTGGTCACCCCCAATGTCCCTCCTCTGAAGGTCTTGTTGCCCCCAACTTCTGTCCTCTGCTGGTCTTATTGCTCACAACTGCCCTCCCTTGGAGGCCATCTTGGGGAGGCTATCTTTGACCACATGGGAGTGGCCATCTTGTGTGTTGGAGTGATGATCAATTTGCATATTACTCTTTTATTAGATAAGATTGATAATTGTATTTAAGCCTTTTTCCCCCCCTTTGTGATAATATACAATTTACTCTAGGCATTTAAGGATGTTATTTTAAAAAAGTTCCTTAGCTTTCAATGGACTGCCAAAAAGTCAGTGGGAAAACAATAGATTAAGAACTCCTGATTGGCTGAAACGGGTTTGGCTCTGTGGATAGAGAGTTAGCCTGCGGACTGAAGGGTCCCAGGTTCGATTCCAGTCAAGGGCATGTATTTTGGTTGTGGGCACATCCCCAGTAGGGGGTGTGCAAGAGGCAGCTGATCTATGTCTCTCAATCTCTTGATGTTTCTAACTCTCTCTCCCTCTCCCTTCCTCTCTGTAAAAAGTCAATAAAATATATATAAAAAAAAGAAATCCCTGATTCATTGGTAATGTACTAGTATATTTATTCTTTAGAGTCTAAGAAAGTCATGGCCCAAATAAAGTTTAGCACTTATGAAACATTGGTACATTTCAGAAAATAACAAAAAGAAAATTCTGAGCTTATGAATAATCCCCTTTTATAACTTGAGAAAACTAAGGGTAGAAGCAGGCTGCCAAATAGCAACTTTTCACATACAAATAATTCTGTATTACAGCAACATATGCTGGAACAGAGCCTGCTTTGCAAGTTTCTCAAATTCTACGTTGAGCAGCCTGGTGAGGTGGAAAGATCACTTTCATAATTGTATTCTGACTTCCATCACAAAGTTGCTATTTGACTTTGCTGCTACCAAAACTTTCAGAACTTTTTTCTTCAGTTATGTAATAAGGAGATCAGACATTTTATCTTTATTGGACCTAGAATTCTACTCCAGTTGTCAATACTGCTTTGATTAAAATGATTTTTCTGACATTCAATATTACTAGATGCATTACAAAAGAACCTTTTTATTCTATGAATTTGTCCAGACTAGCTATATTTCAGACTAGCTATATTTCCACTATTAGTTAGAATTAATTAAATACTAATCATAGTCACATGATTCAAAAATCAGCTAGATATGTCTTAAGAAATTCCAGCTATTCATTAGCTGCTCATGCAGGTTTGCCCCTAAGATCTGTGCTTAATATAAAAATTTTAATCATTTCTCCAGTACAAATTGGCAGGGCAGTTACTTTGATCAGTTCAAAATTTCACATGCTTTTTGAAATAAATATGTTTTAAAATATTTTAAAATTTATTTACAAGATGTTTGATCTCTTAAAGAGATTTTCAGAGAGTAACTTAAAAACATTCCTCTTTAGCCTGTCTTCTCCAATCATCCTCCCTTATTTTTTTGGTTGGGCAATGATATACACATTTTAATCTTGAAAACTTGATAAATTAAGACTTAAGTTT
This sequence comes from Lasiurus borealis, assembly GCA_004026805.1. Lineage (NCBI taxonomy): Eukaryota > Metazoa > Chordata > Mammalia > Chiroptera > Vespertilionidae > Lasiurus > Lasiurus borealis. The sequence continues at coordinate 16,470 of PVJN01033636.1, read as the reverse complement.
GGAACTGTGATCTTTTACTTTTTTAATAAGACATTTTAGCTCTTGAAAAGTCTTTCATATGCATGTGAAGTTTTCTTGTGAAACTTCCTATTTTCCTACTTTTTGTTTTTAACCCATTCACTTAGTAATTAATAAAGAAAGGTTTGAGGTTTTATATTTTTTTCTAAACCTATTAATATACTGGTTAGTCTACCTCTAAAATCCAAGCTTATCATGTTTTCCCCCCATAAAATATAAAGAACAAAACAAGGTAAGATTATGAGGATTTTTTTTAAGGATTCTATTTTCTTCAGCTAAACCTCCTCCAGTTACTCTTATCAAATGACTTAAGCTGTGTTTGAAGGATGTGTTGGGGTGGATAGAGTATTTTCATTCCTGTCACCTACATGTCTTGGATAATGCTATTAAAATTAAAAAGCTGCCCACACTCCAAATAATGAAATAATAAACAAATAAGCAAGGGCAAGTATTTCTTTCCAATGACAGGCAGCTGTTCATAAATATGCCTTAATTCACAAATTGCTTTCACTTAATTAGTTTAATGTTTCAAAGCACTTTGATCATGAAAGGAATGAAATCATTATATAAATGTTAGAAGTTCTTAATAGACTCAATATTTTCAGAGGGTGAGAGTTCACTAGTTGCCCATCTTCTTAGATGTGGACAGGAGAAATTTCCCCATAGAATTTCTTCTGGGCAAAGGAAGGGACTCTTTGATATTCTGACACCTGAGCTTGTTGAGCATTAAAGAACCAACTTTTTCTTTCTTTGCATTTTACTAATTACCAGGGAACCTCTTTGAAAGGAGGAAAGGATATGTGTAAATTGTAAAGAAGATCATTGGAGGGGAGGGCGCTTCTTACCAATCTTTTAAAGTAAGACCTGGGGACCTGGGAAGTAACCTCGCTCCTCCTTTTCTCCACTAGGATTGCTTGGGGCCCAGAAACAAGTGACTGATGCAGAGCCAAGGTAATTTCTTTTGGGTGTCTAATCGTTGAGTCTTTGTATCTGAGGCAGCTATGTGAGTTAATTGAGATTTTGAACATTCTGATCTGAGCTACTCGTCCTTTTTATCATTCTTTCAAAAACAAAATTGATCATCACTATAGTATAGAATTCCAGACACTTCTGCAAGTGAGCAGATTTATGTTAGGATCATGATTTGATTTTCTACATAATCAAAACCCAGAGAAGCTAGCTATCTTAAAAGGCTCAAGATGTCATTATGATTTTAAAAGTAAATTTAATACCTCTGTTCTAAAATAGCTTGTGTTCTAATTCTATTATAGGAGACAGAATATTAAAAAATAATATCCTTTCAATTAAAGAATCTTAACTGGAGAATAGCATATTTGAAAGTATGTTTTTGATTTATAATTCCCTTCCACCTAAATAAAATATTTTTTGAAGTAAACAAGTACTAGGTTTCATTGTTAAAGTGCTTATAAAAGAAAATTTAGGGGTAGCCAGTTGTGTTCAGTGGGTAGAGTGTCATCTATCCTGCAAACGAAAGGGTTGGAGGTTCCTTTCTGGTCAAAGGCACGTATCTCTCATACAAGCTGGAACCAGATCCCTGGTGTGTGGGAAGTGACCGAAGTGTCTCTCTGAAATTAATGTTTCTCTCTCTATGTCTCTCCTCCTCCCTCCCATTCTCTCTAAATTATCTAATGGAAAAAAAGATCTTCAGGTGAAGATTAACAAACAAACAAAAAGGAAAATACAAATATGTATATTTCTTGATCTCTAATCATAAAAATGAAACAAAAATCTTTAATAAATTTCTATTATATATTTGGAGTTTATATATATATATATATATATATATATATATATATATATATATAATTTCTAACAGCTTCTAAATATATATATATATTAGTAAACTAGGATGGCATCATTGTCAAAAGGCAGTGACTATTACTCAAATAAAAGATGTTCCCAAGGTGAGACAGCACTAAAATTTATTTTTCAAAGATTATATCCAGGAGGGAGTTACAAAATTCTATTTTCTAAAATAACAAGTTAAAGGAAAAATCTAAAAGCCTCAGTTTATCTTTCAAAATAGAGAACTATTTTACTTCACTGTAGCCAAACCCCTTAAAACTAAAAGTTATTGTTTTGGAAATAAAATAACACTGAACATTTAAAGAAATTTCACCCAAAAAACTCATTATTTAATTTTGGCCCATCACTAAAAATAAAATAATGTCTTCAGAATAAAGATGGGCAAGTACATGGTTAAAAACACTTGGACAATGAGGTTAGACAATAGGTTTGGCTATATGTATTATTATTTTATTTTATTTTATTTTTATTTTTTTATTTTTTTATTTTTTTAATTAAATCTTTATTATTCAGATTATTACACTTGTTTCTCTTTTTTCCCCTCCATAGCACCCCTCCACCCAGCTCCCACCCCTCCCTCTGCCCTTAGCTCCCTCCCATTGATCTCATCCATAGGTGTATGATTTTTTTCCAGTCTCTCCCTGTACACCCTTCCCCCCTTTCCCCCTAAGAATTAACAGTCCACTCCCTTTCTGTGCTCCTGATTCTATTATATTCACCAGTTTATTCTGTTGATCAAATTTTTAATTCACTTAATTTTTAGATTGACTTGTTGATAGATATGTATTTGTTCATAATTTTTTGGCTTTTACCTCTTTCTTCTTCCTCTTCTAGAAGAGTACCCTTCAGCATTTCATATACCACTGGTTTGGAGTTGATGAACTCCTTCAGCTTTTTCTTATCTGTGAAGCTCTTTATCTGCCCTTCAATTCTGAATGTTAGCTTTGCTGGATAGATTATTCTTGGTTGTAGGTTCTTGATATTCATCACGTTGAATATTTCTTGCCACTCCCGTCTGGCCTGCATGGTTTCTGTTGAGAAATCAGCTGACAGTCGTATGGGTGCTCCCTTGTAGGTAATAAACTGTCTTTCTCTTGCTGCTTTTAATATTCTCTCTTTGTCTTTTGCTCTTGATATTTTAATTATGATGTATCTTGGTGTGTTCCTCTTTGGATTCCTTTTATGAGGGATTCTGTGTGCTTCCTGGACTTGTAAGTCTATTTTTTTTACCAGGTGTGGGAAGTTTTCAGTCATTATTTCTTTAAATAGGTTTTCAGTATCTTGCTCTCTCTCTTCCTCTGGCACCCCCACAATTCTGATATTGGTACGCTTGAAGGTGTCCCAGAGTCTCCTTACATTATATTCACATTTTTGGATTCTTTTCTCTTCTTGCTTTTCCAGTTGAGTGTTTTCTGTTTCTTTATATTTCAAATTTTTGACTTGATTCTTGCCTTTCTCTAGTCTGCTGTTAGGACTCTGTATATTTTTTTTTATTTCAGTTAGTGTCTCTAGTTGGTCCTTTTTCATCTCCTCTTGGGACTCGCTAATTTTATGCATCATCTCTAGCATCTCTAGTTGGCTCTTTTGTATCTCTAGTAGGCTTTCGCTAAATTTATCCATCTTTTCTAGCATATGCTTGAAAAACCTTATAAGCATGGTTTTGAACTCTATATCCAGTCGTTTTTTTCCCTCCATTTCTTTTGTTTTTGATCCCTTCCCCTGTCTTGGCATTTTCACTATGTCGAGGAAACTTTTTTACTTGCAAAACCACAGAAGCCTCTGTTGAGCTTGGGATGGGTGGAGTCTCAGGGCTTAAGGGACCTCGTTGCCTTCCAGTCGGCCCCGCCCACCACGTCCCAGGAGTCTCACGTGACTGGGTAATGGTTGGAGCGGTCCTTGTGTGTGCGCCCGCAGTGCCTCTAGACCGCTGCCTTTCCAGCTCCCCTGCTCCCCTGCGCACCAGGACCACACGAGTCTAGGTCTCCAGGGTTTCGCCCAAAACAGGGGCCCAGTGGACTCAGAAGTGGCACAGTTGGGAGGGTCTGTCTCTCGCCCAGTCGCAAAAGCCAGCAGCACAATTAGCAATCTGTCCTCCGTGTGGCACCGGTGCCGTGTGTGCGCATGCACCACAGTGACCAGACCTCCTATCTTTTGCGACTTCCCTAAATTTCTGTGCACTTCTCCCTTTTCACAGTCCAAACTCCCCCTATATGAGTTTCAGCTGGATCTGGGGTTTAGTGTCGTAGGATAAGGGGTTCAATGCCGTTGGGAGTCTCCGTTTCCTTCCCGTCAGAGAAAGCCAGCCAGGTACTCGGGCACCCGCTCTCTCAGCACGCGCGTCTCCATACCTCAGCTTTTTGCAGCTCCTCTGGGTGTCTGTGAGCCCCTCTCTTTCCTTCTAGCTGTACAACTTCCACTCAGCCAGCTTTCCTGTGGTTCTGGATGATGTCTGTTCTATCTGTTAGTTGTAGTTTTGAAATTGTTGTGCGAGGCAGCAGTGTAGGTGTTTACCTATGCCGCCATCTTGGCTCCTCCCCTGTATTATTATTTTTTTTTAAATAAGGGTTGTAAAGAGGAAAAAATGTTGTTGTTGAGAAGATGGGATTTGGAATGAGAAAGGCAAATTTGAATTGGGTGCCACAATTGAGGAGATAAAGACCAGACTACTGTGAAAATAACCTAATCACTGTGAACATCAATGTCTTCATCTGTAAAGCAAAAATAACTATAATACTGCTCTATTAGGTTGATGTTAAGTTTTCAAGAAATTAAGTGCTTAATTCAATGCCAACCAGAGTGACCAATTAACAAATGTTAATGACTACTATTTGTAGGAAAGTCAGTAAAGTGTGCTGAACAAGAACATCCAGACTTCACAAGTTTTACCCTCCTTTCCAACACTTACTAGCCTTCTGATCTTTAGCAATTTATTAAAAATCCATGTTTGTCTACTTAGTAGTACTTGCTTTTTTATTGTTATAAAGATTAAGCATGTTTATATATCTAATTAATTTTTAAAAGTTGCACTTGTTGGCCTGGCTGGTATGATTCAGTGATTGAGCAGAAGTTGAACATCGACCTATGAACCGAAAGATCACAGTTCAATTCTTGGTATGGGCACATGCCTGGGTTGCAGGCTGGATCCCCAGTAGGGGGTGTGCAAGAGGCAGCTGATGAATGTTTCTCTTTCATAATTGATATTTCTATTTCTCTCTCCCTCTCTTTTCTCTCTGAAATCAATAAAAATGTATTTTTTAAAAAAAAATGGCATTTGTTGAGCACTCTATGTTAGTAAAAGTTTAAAAATAGTATGAACCTAAATGCTATGGGAAATTATATAAAGTTTGCTAGCTGTCTATATTTCACTTTGGATTTATTCACTGAATTTAGAAAAACTGGAAAATGCCAAGTTTGAGGATAAATTAACCAGTTTGATTACATATGTGTTGAGTTCATTCCCTTTGAGTCATTGAAGTGATGAGAAATCTAAGGAAGCATTTGGATATAGAGACTGGGAGCCTGGACAAGTGGTCTGAACTAAATGTAGACCACTTGTTTAAATTTGATGGTGGTAGTGGTGGTGATATGTCAGTCACTGGGATACAGAGGAAAACTAAAACCACATTCATGGATGACATAGTTTGCACTAGAAAACCAATGGAGGAGAAAACAAATGAGACTTTTAATTAAAATTCAAATTGCATTTTCTTTATGAAATCTTTTTGAATACTCTGGGCAGGCACCCATACCATGTATCATTGTATTTCTATAGATTCTGTGGCTTTAATAAGCACTGGCTTATGAGAAGTGGAATGGATTACAAATCTGGACACCGTCATTGAGACTGGAACTTCTTCTTTTCTCTCCCATTAACCTGGCATTGGGTAAATGGTTATGAACACTTTGGTTATGAGCCTCTGCAGGTAGTTCTTGAAACCTTGGGGACTTAGAAAAGTTAAGGACTGGTGGGGTTCATGTAGAGGAGTTAAATTAAAAAGGGACATGGAATTAAATTAAAAAGGGAAAGGTTGAGAATTGGGGATGGATATTTCCACAAATCAGAAATTACTTATTTGGGGTTCATGAAGGCATGTCTTTTGTGAATCCTCTGTAACTCCTTTGTGAATTCTCTTTATACTCTGGATATTTGAAATTTATACAGATATTGGCCTGCACTGTTCTCTTTCTGCTTCCATTAGTTTATTTCAAAACAATGTTTTCTTCCATTTTCCTGTCAATCAAAATTGCATTGTTCTATCTTCCTGTTTTTAATGCAATGAAATTGCTTTGGGGATTTATTTTCCCATAATAAATATTAATAAATATTAATGTTAATATAAATTAGAAAATAAAATGATATATTCCAGCTTCACTTTTCCTTTCAATATGAAATGGAGAACTGAAGTTAAGGGAATATGTAGTTTAATCTTATATCTCTTAGATTAACAGAAAATACACATAGTTGAAATTTAGAAATTAGGTAGGTGGATGATGGAATTCAGATAATTACCTCACATGATATTCAGTGTAAAGCTAAACAGTAGACTGTGAAGGTGTATGGTAAGAAGAAGTAATGGTAATAAAGATGACAGGAATAGAGAAGAACAAAGGAACTTTATTTTCCCTTTTCTCTCTGTTTTCTACTTACCACTGTAGCTGTCCATAAGACACAACTCTAACTCAGTGTGGATTCACACACCTCGCTCTCCATGCATATTTATAAGCATAACATAAAAGCTTATGCTAACAATGCTGATGATTAAAGTTAGCATTAACTTTAATCTTAATAAGTTTATTTATTTTGTTCAGTGAAATGGGTTAACTTATATGGTAAGATGTTGTATCTTAAGAAGAATATTTTCTAATTCTCATTTATTCTTTGAATAACACTTACAATCTTAATTTCCCATTTTTTTCTCATATCCCCCTGTATGATGTCAACTAAATTTGTATTGATAGCAGCTAATCTTTGACATTTATTTGTTGGCTACCTGTGGTTGAACCAAGAACTAGCTTATCAGAGTCTGAATAGTCAATGAAAGTCTGCTGAATAAGGACCTCCTGTATTTTTGCTAGTCAATTAGAAATGGCTAGAGCCATTAGTCCCTCCAGGATCGTTAAATTGGAATTGGGAATACTAAACTACTTAGTGCTTTTTCTTAAGAGCCTATCAGAGAGAACATAGTGGGTTCTCAATGACTCTGACAACATTCTAACTAACGGTGAATTATTTTGGAGACACTGGTAATATACAGAGGCTACTATTATTTGAAAATTTACTGTGCTTGGTATATAAACTTAAAATAAATATATTTGAGTTGGATGCAATGAATGTCCTGTTATTTAAGTGACAATTGTGACTCTTATACTTAAATAAGGAATGGATATAAAAGGAAATAGACCCATGATATTTTAAGATAACAGAAAAGAATATCTAGAAATATATGAGTACTGAATTAATGTGTTATCAGAAGATTCCAGAAGATGATATTAGTAAGGCATTATAACTGATGTATAGACTATATATGATGACTAGAAGCCTGGTCGACAAATTTGTGCACATTGAAAGGAAACTAATTAGAAGAAATATTTTAACATCACTATTTGCCCTTTCTCTATAATAAAAGTGCCAACTAAATTCACGATTGACAATGACAGATCAAAACACATGCATGCAATGGGTGCCTATGATACACACACAAACATACACACACACACACAGACATACACACACACACACACACATATACATACACACACTTGCTTAATAGACCTGTTTTCTGATTTAGCTAAACTTTTCCAAGCCTAGTGAAGAAGTACCCCAATTTTCCTTTCAGATAATTGTCATCAACACAGTAGTAAATATCAACACAAAACAGATTATTATTGTAGATCATGCATGGAGAACAAAGGATGAAATATTTAACTACAGCAGTATGTGACTATATTCTTCACAGTGAGAAAACCTGAAGTCATTTTCAAGGTCCATCATTTTTTACTTATTTTCAGTCAGGCCAAGTTTCTAAACATTCTAAATCTCCATTTTCTGTCTAATGAAAAGAAAATATGATTCCACCAAGTCTCCTATTTACCTACTCCAGGGCTTCTGTGAGGTTCAAATTAGAAGAGGCATGTGAAAACACTTAACAGACATTTGTGTTAAGTGTGAAATGTTTGCACCTGGCTATAAAGCAAGTAATGTTCCTGGGCTGAACAAACTCCAAGAAGGCTAGTCACTAGGAAGAGGAAGCCAGGAGTCGCTACATGGCATCATTACCAGGCACCTACAGCAACTGTTTCTGGGCTGGTCTGTGGGCTGAATTATGCACCATGGGGATCTTGGCAGTGTTGGCTGTGATTTGGGGAGGTATCACTCCAGGGTGATGGCAAGGCCTGTGTCCCTCTCAGGGGAAGCTGATTGTTGCTTTGTGGGTACCAGGTCCAGGGCCTTTTTTTTTGTAAATGCCCAGTGTGCGTCAGAGCAGCTCCTGCATTGAGAGCCTGCCCCCAGGTGGTCAGTGCGCATCATAGCAAACAATCAGATGGTTGGGCACTTAGCATATTAGCCATATATATATATATATATATATATATATATATATATATATATATATAGAGAGAGAGAGAGAGAGAGAGAGAGAGAGAGAGAGAGACTAGAGGTCCAGTGCATAAAAAATTGTGCACCAGGGGATGTCCCTCCGCCCTTTCTGCACCCTCTTGCAATATGGGACCCCACTGCAGATGTCTGACTAATGGCTTAGGTCTGCTCCCTGAGGGATTGGGCTTAAGCTGGCAGTCCGACATCCCTCTGGCAGCCCAGGAATCCTCAGGGGATGAGCAGGCCTAAGCTGTTAGTGGGACATCCCCTGAGGATTCCTGGGCTGCCAGAGAGATGTCTGAGCCATTAGTTGGACATCCCTAGCACAACCTTGGAGACAATAGAGTCAGTGCATTGAGCATCTTTCCCCTGGTGGTCAGTGTGTGTCATAGTAACTTACTGTTCCAGTTTGCTCCAACATTAGGGTCAATTCGCATATTTTCCTTTTATTATAGAGGATTGTTGGTATGAACAAATTAACATATACCTATTGATCCTGAAGCAAGGACACTAATCACTTCAATACATGATTCTTATTTTCTTACACCTCTTTACACCTTTAGTTAATTCTTTCCTTTCACTTCTAAATCCTTTAAATATATATATAATTGATTTTTACAGAGAAAGGGAGAGGGATAGAGAATTAGAGAGTTAGAAACATCGATAAGAGAGAAACATTGATCAGCTGCCTCCTGTACACCCGCTATTGGGGATATGCCTACAACCAAGGTATATGCCCTTGACCAGAATTGAACCTGGGACCCTTCAATCCACAGGCTGGAACTCTATCTACTGAGCCAAACCAGTTAGGGTTCTAAACCCTTTTTCCCCCCCAAAAAAACTCTCATGTAATAATTGCATATTTCTCAGTTGATCTTCCCATATGTTGACCAGTGCTTAACCTTCATAGTGGAAACAGAGGTCTTAAGGACAATTCTTCCTTTTTTTTCCTTTACAGTTCTGCATCTTAGGTTTTCAACTTGTATCCTCTATTCATCAGTATTTTTTGTTTTGTTTGTTTTACAATTTCCCTTTCCATTACTGAGTAGAGACAGAACAGAGAACCATGGCCCTCACATCCAATTAACATTGTACGCAGGGTAATGAGGAGGGAGAGACAAGACAAGGAGGAATGAGAAACAGAATTGAGTTTTCACATTTGCTATCTGACATAATTTCTCGCATATTGTCATTTTTGTAAGATAGATATACTAGAGAGTTATGATTAGGTAGTGGATAGGCCATATTTCAGAATAAAATTATTTAAATATATTCTAATAATTTCATATTTCCTCAAAGGAAGTCTTTTCCTTACTCAACCCCTCCTTTCCTTTGTCTTCTTTCTCTTTAATGCAGCTGCCATTAATCACTTTTATAGATTCCCTTCTGGTTTCTCTGCAATTACCAGGTTGCATCATATATCACATCCTCTTTCTCTCTTGTTATATTCTCCATTTGACCTTCAGTCCTAAGAATTCTACTTGCTCATTTCCTACTTCTCATGTCCTTACTTCTATATCCCTTCCATTGTACATGCAGGTCAAAGTCATGGCTTTAGATAAAAATCTTCTAATTTTTGGCCCAATCTGCATCTCAGATAGCATGGCCATATAATCCTATTCAGTAAGTATTTCTAACTCATCCTTATTCTACTCTGAGTTGTTTATTTGGAACCAATCATGGATACATAGGTTGTAATTATAAGGTGATGCCAGTATAGACAGATGCATATTCTCAGAGCTCCCATATGATCAATATTCGTGTTTAGATTTATCTTGATTTAAAGGATAAAAGTTCTTGAAATAAGACACTGTGTCATATTGGTATTTTTTCCCCAGTATTTTAATTTTACTTCAAGTATTGTTTAAATACTGAGTGAGACATGCTGAATTAAATAATGAATGGGAGATTTCCAGTTGTGTGAGGGGAAGGATAGGAATGGAATATAGCATTCTTCTACATAACAAAGATTCATTAATTTCTCTGAGCAAAAACAAACAAAAACAAACAAATAAAAACTATTTATCATAAATATTAACTGATATAGTTGTTCCAATACCTACACTTTTAAAAAATAAAAATAACCACATTCAGATAATCCATACACTTTGATACAAAAGTTGGATTTGTCAATTATAACCAAATGGCTTAAAAAAAACTCTCATGACTCCATTTAAAAATGAGTCTTTCTTGCACTTATGAATAAGGAACCCCTGTCTTTATAAACCTCTTCTATTTATTTTATAACTAGCCACAGGATCTTTGTGCATGCACATAAGAATGACAATTGCAAAGGAAGCAATCATGGAAAAATACAGCCTATACATGATACTACTCTCTTTATCGTGCATTGAGGATAATTGCCATAAATTGCTATTGCCCTCAAAATCAAATTTTTGTCCCAGTGTTCCAGAGGAAAAGTACATTTATTAAATAGTTTCTCCTTTGCAATGAAAGGCAATTGTTAGCAATTTGGTTAGACCACTTAAACTTATTTAATAGTCAGAAATGTTGAAGTCCTTTGGAGATTTTCTAGTTAATAAAATTAACCTATAGCATAATTAGACATGTCTGAAGTAAAGTCCCCTTTCAGTGATAATACCTGTAATAAAATTAATCTCCAGGGATGAAGAGATTAGTATTCACATTAGTGGTAAATTTGTCAGCAGAACCATATTTATTTTTTTGGTCTTTCATCCCTGAAGGATTCTACAGCTGAGTAGATTTGGAGGTTTTCCCTTTCTCATAAAGTATTTTGCCTTTTTTTTTTTAATTTCAAGGAATATTGGCTTTCATTATAATTTTCCAATTGGAACTTAAGTGACAAAATGTTCTGTCTTGTCTTTTTCCTGCTGTTGTTAGGAAGTGCTGGGATGATACAAATAAACACAGTACAATCTCTCCAACTAGCTTGAAAATTGGCAAGAACATTTCAAAAAAATCAATTGGATCACTGTAGCCAAATTCATATAGGAGTTTCTCAAAGATGATGATAATACTCACCCTTTATCTCTTTTAGGCAATCTTCCCAGATTGCAGATGACTCCAGATAGGCAGTTATATTTTAACAGAAGTGTGCTTATTTTCCTGTTTCTAATATTCACATGAATACAAATATAACCATGCCCATATTTCCCATGTCTTTTCCCCCTAGCTTTCTATTAATTTATAGTTTTCCCAGGATGTTCCTTATGTCTTTATTTCTTCAGAATTCCTTTCTGTACTGTTTTTCTCTCTGTGCAGGATGAGCACCATATTGGTGGGTGATACTGAATCTCATTTATTTGCTACTGTATGCAGCATAAGCCATACATTTTCTTCTTTACAAATCTTTCCAACACATATCCTTGCACCTTTTTGGCCTCAGAGAGACCTATAAAGCTCATATTCATGGTTTAGTTCAGTACATTAACACAAACTGTAATTAGAGTTTAAAATTTGAGGTTAACATTGGGTTATAAAATAGCTATGATATCATTAGCTAATCTCTGAACTCTTTTGCACCTGCCTGATCACTCAGGAAATAACTTCCAGGTCTTGTAACGAAACAAACAAAAACTATGTATTACCTAAAACTCTTTGGGATGGAGAATGGTAGTGTTATTTATTCTTTCTCTTAAGGATCTTTGTGACCAGTCAGATATAATATCACTTTCTCTATTTCTGGGTTTCTTTGTTTATACAATTTGACTTGTTCTGGTTTGTGCTATATTTATGATATTTTTAGATATACAGAAAATGTATAGTCTACAGAAAATTTATAATTTCACACAGGAACTTTTATATATATGTTTTCTACCTTCATGATGATTAATATTTGAACTTCATAATTTTGTTGTGAAAAGCAAGTAAAATAAATTATGCACAGATGACTTATTTCCTTGATAAACCATAATTGGTCATACATTGCAATGTACCAAATATCTATTCAATACATATTAATTATATAAAGGGAATTTGCCTATTTTAAAATTTAAAAGTAGATACATAAAGAGAAAGATAATTAACATGTATTCAGTTTTAATCCTTACTCAAAGATTAAAGCCTAACAAGTATCTCCATTTACTGATAAGGGAAATGGAATTTTAAGAGATTGGGTGAATGCTGAAATCCATAGTATAGATATCTGTACTTTATTCACTTCCAGATCAACTAAAGTTAATATTCATGTTCCTTCTTGTATTATGTGTTACTTAGATGTTAGGATTACTGTGTAAGTTAACTAATGTATGTATGGCATGTGAAAATATTTACTTTTTGATATCAAGCATTATATAATATAAATTACATCATATTCTTCTCTTTTAACTAGGCTAAATGAGTTAATAGAGAAGGGCATAAGATTGACCTCCTGCCAGAATTCTCTTAAAATTTAGCTCCAGGTCCTAGATGGTTTGGTTCAGTGGATAGAGCGTCCATCTGTGGACTGAAGGGTCTTAGGTTTGACGGTTTGATTCTGGAAAAGGGCACATACTTAGGTTGCAGTATCCTCTCTGGCCTGGGCCCTGGTTGGGTCACATGCAGGAGGAAACCAATGGATGTGTTCCTTTCAAATGGATATTTCTCTTTGCCTTTTCCTCTCTCTTCTACTCCCTCTAAAAATCAATGGAAAATATCCTCAGGTGAGGATTAAAAAAAAAAAGGAATTAGCTTCTGGCCTAATTATTTGCAAGGTATTGTAAAATTTCCTGGGCTTTATCTATTAAAAACATGTTTTTAGCACATAAACCAATGAGTAAAATTTCATATTAATGAAAGTATATCTTTGTTACAGTGTCTAGCATATTATTGGGTGCATTGAAGGTACTCTAGGGAGAACACTCATCAAATGAACAAATGGGGGAAATATGGGAGGGAATAAAAATTGATGTGTATTGTGAGAAGCTCTTTGTTTAATTTTTCTTTTGTTTCCCTTGTCCAGGAAATATATCAGAAAAATGTTGTCATGCCTGGTCAGAGTAGCTCAGTGGTTGAGTGTCGACCTATGAAGTCATGGCTTGATTCTAGATCAGAACACAAGCCTGGGTTGCAGGGTCAATCCCCAGGGGTATGCAGGAGGCAGCTGATCAATTATTCTCTCTTAACATTGATTTTCTGTCATCATTGATGTTTCTATCTCTCTCTCCCTCTCCTTTCCTCTCTGAAGTCAATAAAAATATATGAAAAAAAGAAAAATGTCACAAGAAATGTCTGCGATTTTACTGCCTGTGTTTTCTTCTAGGATTTTTAGGGATTTGAGTCTAACATTTAAGTCTCTAATATATTTTGAGTTTATCTTTTGTATGATATAAGAAGGTGCTCTAGTTTTTCTTTTTTGCATATATCTGTCCAATATACTATCTTTACCCAATTGTATGTTCTCACCTCTTTAGTTAAATATTAATTGACCATAAAGGCATATGTGTATTTCTGGGCTTTTGATTCTGTTCTATTGATCTCTATGTCTGTGTTTTTTGTTTGTTTGCTTTGTTTTCTTTTATTTTGTTTTGTGTGTTTGTGTATTTTTTTTGTTTTGTTTTGTTTTGTTTGTGTCTTGCCAGTACTATGCTGATTTGATTACTATGGGTTTACAGTATGGTTTGATGTCAGGAATTGTAATTCCTCCGACTTTGTTCTCCATCCTCATGATTGCTGTGACTACTTGAGTTCTTTTATAGTTCCATATAAATTTTTGAAATATTTCTTCTAGTTCTGTATAATACACCATTGGTATCTTGACAAGAATCACATTGAATGTATAGATTTTTAGGGTGTGTAAATATTTTAATGATGTTCATTCTTCCTATTCATGAACATAGTTTGCTGCCTGCCAAAATCTCCCTTTGAATATGCTATTTGTGAAGCTTATTGGATCCTGCTCTGATGCTGTCTGAAGCTGGTCACTTTGTGTGTTGGTTTTGAGCCTCTGGTGCAGGCCAATATCAGACACTGTCTGTACCTGGCACCTGGCCACCTATTTGGAGTTACAAGCAATCCACAGTTTTTTGTGGTTGCCTCTCTTAGGCTTGGGAGTGCCAAGAAGGTCCAAGCTATGCACCAAAGCTGGCATTTTCCATCATTGGGTCCTGGGGCAGGTCATAAAATATTTTAGGAGCCTCAAGATTTATCTCTGCCTGCCTACATTTGTTGGTTGTTAGACTCAGTTACTGAAAAAAACTTCTGGTGAAGTTGGGAGGATGAGTTTAGTTGATCTGTGAAAAGGATGAGCTGTTTAGGCATCAGGAAAGGTAGTAGGAGTAGTCCCAGCACCAGAGCCACATGACTTTGTCTGTCTCAGATTTTGCCCTGACCACCACAGAACAGAACCACTTGAAATGTGATGTGTGGGGTCCTCTGGAGACCAGGAGTAATATCTGCCAGAAGCTGGGAGGGTAGATATCCTTTAAAAAGGGAATAGCCTCCGCATGAAAACCAGACAATTCAATCACTGACACCCCTTGAGTCTGCTCACATCTAGTACAGACTCCTGACTGCTCAGCAGGGCCCAAGCTTCACCTGATGGATCCAGAGGAAACCGAAAGGGTGGCACAATTGATTTTCCCCTGGCTCATGCCACACAATGGGGAGTGTTCCACCCCAAAAAGACTAGTGTCTCATTATGTAAGAATGACTGAACACAGGGATCTTGGTAGATGTTCCCCTAGCTGCCTCCCCAGTGACACAAACACCAGACTCTCCTCAGGTAACTCTAGTTTGATCTGATATCTTTTTGCTAGAGTCCAGAGTGAGTGGCTCTGAACAAAATTTTGTGTGTTAGACCTTTAAGAGGGTGCCTGTGTTTCTCCTTGGTGAATAGAAACACCATTGTTATCCACAGTCATATGTTATGTGGGCACTGTTTCCCAGCTCTGTTTCTTTGTGCTAGAGAGTCTGGTTGGGATTTTGGCCCCACACTTCTTAGGAGGAACCCCTAGTGCTGACATATCCTTCTGGAACCAGTCCTGTGATTAGAGGTTTGGAGCTTTCAGCCCCATCCTGAAGCTCTGCACTAGAAGAGCTGGGGAGAAGAACTGAAGATTGAATGAATCACCAATGGCAAGTGGTTTAATTACCCCTGCTTAACTGATGAAGCCTCCATAGGAACCCTAAACAGCAAGATTTGGAGAGCTTCCAGGTCAGATAAGACTTGGAGCTGCTGGAAGGGTTCCATACCTGGAGAAGCCTGAAGCTCTGCATCCATTTCCAACTATGCATCTCTTTAATCTGGCTGTTTCTGAAGTATATCCTTTTATAATAAATCAGTAATCAAGTTGGTAACCTGTTTTTCCTAAGTTCTGTGAACTACTCTAATAAATTATAAAACCAGAGAAGAAGGTCCTGAGAACTTCTAATGTACATTCAATTGGTCAGAAGTAGCACAGGTGACAACCTGGATTTGGGATTGGCATTTGTAGTGGGACAGTTTTATGAAACCTAGCCCTAAGCATGGGGATCTGTGCTAACCTCAGCGTTGGAATTGAACTGAATTATAGGAGACCCAGGTGGTGCCCACATAGTGTGGGAAACTCCCTCACATCTGGTTTCAGAAAATGAAGAAATCCATTTTTAGTTTTTTTGAGGAAATTCCATACTGTTCTCCACAGTGGCTACACCAGTCTGCATTCCCACCAACAGTACTGCATCCTCGCCAACACTTGTCGTTTGTTGATTTGTTGATGATTGCTATTCTGACAGGTGTAAGATGGTATCACATTGTTATTTTGATTTGCATCTCTCAGATGATTAATGACTTTGACATGTTTTCATGTGTCTCTTGGCCTTCCTTCTGTCATCTTTTGAAAAGGTTCTATTTAGGTCTATTGCCCATTTTTTTTTTATTGGATCATTCATCTTCCTTTTATTAAGTTGTATAAGTTGGCTGTAGATTTTGGAGATTAAACCTTTATCAGTGATAACATTTGCAAATATGTTCTCCCATACAGTGATCTTTCTTGTTGTTTTGTTGATGGTTTCTTTTGCTGTGTAAAAGCTTTTTATTTTGATGTAGTCCCATTTGTTTATTTTTTCTTTAGCTTCCATTGCCTTTG
>PVJN01033635.1:0-23301 GCA_004026805.1 Lasiurus borealis | reverse complement strand
CCTTCCACTCCCTCCTTTCCCCCTCTCTTTCCCTTCTCCCCCTTTCACCTCTTTTCTGCCTCTCTCCCCACTTTCCCCCTTTCTTGCCCCTCTCTCTCCTTCTCCCCCCCTCCCCCTTTCTTCCCTTTCTACCCCTCTTGACCCTGCAGTCCTCCTGGTCAGGAAAAGGACAAAGCACCGTTCAAATGGTCCAGTCCACATTCCTGACTTTCCCAGGCCTGCATTGGGCTCCTTCCCAGCAAATGCTATGGGGGTTTCAGATCCTCTCTTTAATCTGACTTCCTTTCCCTTGTTCCCAGGCGAGGGCCTGCTCCTTTGGTTCCTCACCCTCACTCCCATGAGCAGTTTCAGAAGCTCCATTACAGCATCTAGTTCCTCCTGAGCATGTGCCCAGCAGAGGTGTTTCCTCTAGGCGCTCTAGTACCAGACTGGGCCTTCCTGGGGAGATGTCTGATCCCTTCTGAGGATTCAGTCTCCTCTCTGGCAGTTTTCCTGTATTGTGTGAATAGGTCTGTTTACCAATCAGTTCATTGGAATGCTGCTGCCCTGTCCCTGCTTCAGCTTCCCAGTTTATTAAGATTATTTAGTCCCCTTTTGTTCCTTGATGTTAATAACCAGCTATCATCCTTACATTTAATAATTACCTGTGTACACTGACAGTAGGAGATGGGGTTTTAAGTGGTGTATGCTACACTGTATGGTGCATGTATGTGTGCTTATGATGTGTGTGTGGTATGTGTGTGGTATCTGTGGTGTGTGTGTATGTGTGGTGTGTGTTTGTGTGGTGTGTGTGTGTAGGGATGTATGTGATGTATGCACGTGGGCTATATATGTGTGGTGGTGTGTGTGGGGTGGGTATGTGGGTTATGTGTGTGGTATGTATGATGTGTGTGTGTGTGGTGTGTGTGACGTGTGTGGTATTGTGTGTGTGTGTGGTATGTGTGTGGGGTGTATGTATGGTGTGTGTGTGTGTGTGTGGTGGTGTGTGTGGGGAGTGTGTCATGTATGCATGTGGGGTGTGTATGTGCGGTGTGTGTGGGGAATGTGTGTGGTGTATGTGGGGAGTGTATGATGTATGCATGTGGGGTGTGTATGTGGTGTGTGGGGGGGGTCTGTGTGGTATGTGTGTGAGGTGTGTGTGTGGTGTGTGTGTGATGTATGTGTGGTGTGTGTGGGGGGGTGTACGTGGTGTGGGGGGGAGTGTGTGATGTATGCATGTGGGATATGTATATGTAGTGTGTGTGTGGTGTGGCTGTGTGCGTGTTTGTGTGATGTGTGTGATGTATGTTTGTGGGGTATGTGTGTGGTATGTGTGGTGTGTGTAGGGTGTGTGTATGTGATGTATATGTGTGGTATGTGTGGTGTGTGTGGTGGGTTTGTGTGGTGTGTGGGGGGGAGTATGTGATTATGCATGTGGGGTATGTATGTGTAGTGTGTGTGTGGTGTGGCTGTGTGTGTGTGTTTGTGTGATGTGTGTGATGTATGTTTGTGGGGTATGTGTGTGGTATGTGTGGTGTGTGTAGGGTGTGTGTGTAGTATGTGTGGTACATATGTGTATGTGTGGTATATGGTGTGTGTGTGATATGAATGTATGTGGTGTGTGTGTGGTGTGTGTGAGATGTTTGTTTGGGTGTGTGTGTGATGTGTGTGTGTGTGTGTGTGTGTGTGTGTGTGGTATATGTGGGTGGGGTGGGGTGTGGAGAGGGTGGCTGCTTTCCAGGGAGAAGGGCAGAGCCTAGGGAAGCCTAGGATCCCTAGAAGGTGATTTGCTTACCCCCTGTCTCCACCCGTCTGCCTGTAAGCCCTCTCTGGCCTCCACCAGAGCCAGGGTTGCTCCAGAAAAGCCCTGGAGGCTTCTGGTGAGGGGTCACCTTCCCAGGAGGCTGAGCTAGCTGATGGCTGAGGAGCTGAGAGAGCAGACAAAGGCCTTCTCTCCATGACCCAAATAAGCACTGGCCATACCACGGTGTCCTTGGCCTTTACCCACCCCTGCCGGAGCTCCCAAGGCCTCAGGCCCATAGCTACATGCAGTGCAGGCCCTGAGACACCGGGAAGCCCCGAGGCTGTGCATGGTCACCCAGCCTGAAGCCAGTGAGCTAGTTGGCCCTGCAGTTGTCTGAGCACATTGCCCTAGCCTGCAGCTGGTGGAGCACATTGCCCTGGCCCTGCAGCTGGCCAGAGCAGGGCCTGCATATTTTGGGGAGCAGGTGGCTATGGAACAAACACATATAGTTTTACAAACCAGAACAAAAGGAAAATGCTGCCCACTGTGATTAAAGCCTAGGGACTGCATCCTCTTGGCAGAGGTATCTAGGTATGAAGACCTCTGTCTTCAGACTGGTGCAGTCTGGTCACACACACCTGTGATCAGGTGCATTTAACCTTGGGAAGGTTTGATAGGTGCATTTGACCTTGGGAAGGTTTGATGGAGCATTGCCCAAGACAGTATTGCATAAGACAAACACTACTCATGGCAAGGAGCTTGGGCTCTTGCGTCCATAAGTTAATACATTTATTTTAGAACAGTACACATTTACTATAATGCACACAATACATAGTATAAAACATTTTTAATATATAAAACCTGATCAAAACTGGAAAATGTAGGAGGGGAAGGCAAAAAAAGTGAGCATTCTCAGCTCTAACATCCTCTTCTCACCCTGGCGCATCATCTTGTGCATTGTACTTGGGGAACCTCAACCCCAGACAAGAGACAGGTGCCCCATCTTACTCCTCTCTGGGTCTTCATTATCCAGTGGGGGGCCTGCACCCAGTAGGCCCTTGAGAACCTGTGATAGATGGATGGATACAGCCCACCCACCCAAGGGACCTTTGCCATGCCCAGGTAGTGCTCCCTAGCCCAACGCGGACCCTGTGCTTTTGCCCACAGACTGCAGACTCCAGCAGGCAGCCTGCCACCTTGGCAAGCCAGTTCAAGCAGTCGCTGGACCAGTTGATGAAAATCCTGACCAGCTGCCAGCCCTCCTTCATCCGCTGCATCAAACCCAACGAGCACAAAAAACCACTGGTAATGAGGAAGACTGGACCAGGGGAGGGCAGTGACCCCCTAGGACCCTGACGCTCCCTCCTCCAGGGCTATTACCTGCCCCTACTTTATAGACAGGACACTGGGGTGAGGTGGCCAGTCCAGCCATGCTCAGTCAGTGCCAGCGAGGCAAGGTTGGACTTCAGGTCAGCCCTGCTGCTTGCCCGCTGCACATTTGGCCAGGCACTTCCCTCTCCAGGAGCTTCTCTTCTGGAAGTTAGAATGGCACCTGCCTGCCTGCAGGGCAGGAGGACACACTGCCGCTTCTGCACATCCCTGGGCTGGGGTTTCAGAGGCTGTGGCCACCCTGGTGGCTCTTGAGAGCGTGCTTCTCGCTTCTGTGTGGGGCAGGGCGAGAGCATGCTGCCTGCCCAGAGGCCCTTGGCCATGGGATTGGGAATCCCACTTGGAGTCTGCATATATATGACTCCTCAAACTAGGAGAAGCCAACCGAAAGGAGAAAAATCTTATAAGGGGAAAATATTATCCCATCTAATTAAAGGCTACTATGCAAATTGATGGAACTGACTGGTCACTATGACCACCAGGGAGCAGTTGCTGGTGCAGGAGCTGCCCCCGGGTGGTTGGTGCACTCTCACAGGGGGAGCACCACTCAGCCAGAAGTCAAGCTCTTGGCTGGTGAGCGCAACCATGGTGGCGGGAGCCTCTCCAGCCTCTGTCGCAGGGCTAAGGGTGTTGGACTGATTGTTTAGGCCCACTCCCCTGAGAACTTCTGGACCAAGAGAGGGCACAGGCCGAGCTGAGGGACTTCCCCCCACCCCAGCCCTCTAGCATTACATAAAGCAACTTTTTTAAAAGAAGAAAATTATATGAAGTTGAGGCTCTCCAGAATGCTTCTTCCAGATCAGGAATGCTCCAGGGCCAGAGCAGAGTCCTCTGCCCACAGCCCCAGCCTCAGTAGCAGGACTCACCTGGCTGGAGGGTGGTGCCATGTGGGTGTATGGGGACCGTGGACTGAGGGGCCAGGCAGGCTCAGGTTTGAACCCTAGCTTGGGACTGAGCAGTGTGGCTCTGAGCCTCAGGGACCTCACCTTGAAACTGGAGCTAATCCCCACTTCTCCCCCCTACCCCCCCACCCATGAGGCTGTTCTAAAGATTATATGAGAAAGGTGAGACGGGGGCAGGGGGGTGGGTAACTTGCCCCAGAAGACCTTCCGTGTGGCCCTGACCCACAAGCAGTTGCCTCTGGGAACCTCAGTTTCCAGGTAGGTAACTGCCTGCTGGTGGCCTTCCCAGACTGGAGGGGGTGGGTACCCCCAGTGCCCAGAGACTCCCGGGGGCTGGAAGGTTGAGTATATTTGTGGGGGGGGGGGGCTGAGCCTTTCACCACATGCCATGGCCACCCCCGCAGGGAGAGCCAGAGGCTCTGAGTGGGAACTAGACTGGACTGCAGGCAGGGGAGGCCACATTCCTGGGGTCTCTGTTGAGGGCACTTAAATGGGGTGAATGCAAACAGCTCATCCCTAGACGACAATACCACTTCTGTTACCAACTTTGATCTCCTTAGAGACCTGCAGGAACTTTTCCTGATCTCAATCAAATATTCTCTGCAAAGGGAATTCTAATGAAGCACCAGCTGGTAGACTGCCTTCAGGAGGGGTCCACCTTGGGGGGAGGGGTTTGGAAGCCACCTTGGATGGGGTGAGGCCTCCTTGTGGAGGGAAGGCTGCCTTGAGGGGAGGGGAAGGCCTCCTTGGGGGCGGGGGGGGGGACCTGCCCCCCTCACCCCTCCTCTGGCCTCTGCCCGCAGCTCTTCGACCGAGAGCTGTGCCTGCAGCAGCTGCGCTACTCAGGCGCCCTGGAGACAGTGCATGTCCGCAGGATGGGCCTCCCGCTCCGATACACCTTTGCACAGTTCTCAGAGCGCTTTGGGGTCCTGCTGTCCAGTGCTGCCCGCTGGCAGGTGTGTGCTGGGGGCCCACTGCCTGTGGGCTCCCACTCCCAGCCCCCTGGAGCCCTGGACATGAGGGGTCGGCCTGACCCACCCTCTCCACTCACCTAAAGCCAGCTCTCCCGAGGGGGGGAGGTGGGGGCCATGCGGGCTGGGGAGCAGGAAGCCTTTGCTGTTCCTCAAGAGCCCAGGAACCTGATGCTCGGGTGACCTAATGGCAGGGCTGGCCTGGCCAGCAGCCCTGAGTGGAGACCTTGCCCACCCCACCCAGCCACCCCTGTTTCTCCTTGGCAGCTTCGGGACAAGTGTCGACAGATGACTCTGTGCATCGCTGACTCGTGGCTGGGGACAGACAAAGACTGGAAAGTAGGAAAGACCAAAATTTTCTTGAAGGTGAGGCCCTGCCACACAGCCTTGGCCTCCAGAACATGTGGCCACCAAGCGGCACTTCCAAGCACCCAAGGTTATAGAAAGCAGGGCTGGGGGAAGGGAGATTGGAGAGCCTTCAGAGGGCACTGCAGGAGTTAGAGGGTAACTGCAGGCAGATAGCTGGGATACAGGAGGGGCCCTCCCCTCCACTTTTCTTCCTCTGCTCCTTGAAGCCATAGCTGAGGTCTGGCCCATCTATGTCCCCGGTGCCCACCAGGCACAAGAGAGTCTCCGTGCTGCTTGACCCCAGGCTGGTGCAGCCCCTGAGCCCTGGCCTCTCCCCAACTGTTGCCAAAAGCTGGCAACTCTCTGTTCTACAAACACAGGTCCTGCCACAGGGTCAGAGTGGCAGCCAGGCACAGGGTCAGGGGACCTCAGAAGAGGGAGAGTCTCCACCCAGGGCTGACTATTACAAGGAGCCATATTCCAAGCCAAAGGGACCCTTTTCCCATTGAAACATATAGTTGACTGTACTTTTCATATGCATTTGGGGAAATAAACCATCTTCCAGGAAGTGTCTGACCCCTCCTGGGCTGTCCAAAAATGAAATCGGCCAAATTGAGTTAACAAGCGAGGAGAGGTGGCTCGGGAAGGCCTTGGCTTAGAGCAGGGGCCATATGGCAGCTTTCATCTCTGAGCCACATTATGTCCATGTGGAGGTCCCTCCCCCCTGCATGGCCTCCCGGGAGCACAGTGACAAGCCTGCAAACCTGACCCGTGGGGCCCTGGCCCAGGAGAGGTGAGGCGTGAAGAGGGGCAGCCGCATGTGTGTCTGTCCCATTCCAGGAGCATCAGGATACCCTGCTGGAGGTGCAGAGGAGCCAGGCCCTGGAGAAGGCCGCGGTCAGCATCCAGAGAGTCCTGCGGGGCTACAAACACAGGTGCCAACCCTACTCCCCACCCGCACACACTAGCCATCATGTGCCCTGGGAAGAACTATAGTCCCCAAGCCAGTGACACATGTTCCTGCCCCCTGCCCCCAGGGGTAGCTGAGGCACCAGACCTATCAGGACCTCTGACAGGGACACCAGCCTGTAGTGACCAGAGAAGTCTAAGACATTATCTGAATGCTTGTTTGTGGGCCATGTTTGGCAGGGTGGATGGAGGGGAATCTACTCCATAAGCAAGAGTCAAATGAAATGTCAGTCTTGTCTCAACCATATTTTGATGTTCTCCTTCAGTTGTCTTAGAGAATTTGTGAGTTTGGGTTTATGAGGTGGTTGGTTTTGGAGGTAAGAAAAAACCTCTTTGACTCAGTTCCCTGGTCAGTCAGAAGGTAACAACCTGAATTTCAGTTCAGGTTCAGCAAAACAGCAATATTACTGCCTTCCTCCCTCTCACCATGTCCAGGAGAGCTGGTCTCTGTATTAGCCTGTCTGTTTATCACCAACTATAGAAAGAACTGGAAACCCAGACATGATGCGAAAATGGGAGAATAGCTGACCCATGAGAACAGATGGGGGACGCCTTTGAGGAAGCTCCTGAGGCAGGACATGTGGCTCAGAGGCCATTCATTGTAACTGATTTCATCAGCAGTCAGCAGCAGGCCAAGCAGTTGTCAACAATGGTCACTGGTACAATTCAACACCAATAGGAATTCCCAATGTTAAGTGTGTGAAAGAACACTTTATTCAGTGCAACAGCGCAATTGTGACACAGCACAGCTGCAGACCGACACAGCTCCACAGTGTTCACACACACTCACATACACACTCACACACTCACACCCACTCACACACACATTCACACATAAACTCATACACACTCTCACATGCACACACATATACTTACACTCACACACACACTCACACACACATTCACACATAAACTCACACTCACTCTCACACATACACACTCACACACTCTCACATAGACACACACACTCACACACACATTCACACATACACTCACGCACACACACACACGCACTCACACCTGGCTAGACAGTTCTGCTCTGCTCTCTGATCCAGTGAAAATGTAGTTTGCAAGTGCACTCTCCCAACCCCAGGAGAGCTGAGTTATAGAGAGAGAAGTCCTACCCTGATCCCTGATTGGTCCATCATCATGCAAATGAGGACTTCAAACCTCACAGTTTGATCTGTGCAAAAAACACTGTCCAGGTCAGAATGTAGCCACTCTAATTGGTTAGTGAAGATGCTAATGAGGAAATAGCTGTACAGCTCTGATTGGGCTAGGAAAATCTCCTGCTGGTTTAAATATAATCATATGAACTATGATGCTTCCTAAGGGCTGGCCATCCAGCAGGAGTACAATGCAAAGAGGCAGAAAGCTCAGTGCAAACTTCTCCCAGAGCAAGGCTAACAGGAGAGCCTCTGTTTAGTCATGACTGCTGGACTCAGCTGATAACTTTGAGTCTGGTTAGCCACAAGGAGCTCTTCTCAACAGGTAGGTTTATTCTTGGGGTCAACACAGGAATGCACAGGTTGTCTTCCCAGAGCTGTCAGAGACAGGCAGGAACAGCCATCCTCATTTTTGATGCTTTTTTTTTTTACTTTAATACTTTTTTAATTTTTCAATTACAGTTTATATGGAATGTTATATTAGTATCAGATCTACAACTCAGTGATTAAACATTTATATAACTTACAAAGTGATCACTGCAGGCAAATGAAATGGAAAAAAAAAAGCTGGGGTAGCAATACTTATATTTGATAAATTAGGTCTCAAAATGAAGGACATAATAAGAGATAAGGAAGGCCACTTCATAATACTAAAGAGAGCAATTCAACAAGAAGAAATAACTCTGGTAAACATATATGCCCCAATACAGGAGCACCTAAGTGCATAAAAAACTCCTGGGGGATATCAACAATACAATCATAGAAGGAGACTTTAATACCCCACTATCACCATTGGACAAATTCTCTAAACAAAAAAATCAGCAAAGAAACATCAATCCTAAATGACTCACTAGACCAGATGGAATTAATTGACATCTTCAGAACATTTCACCCCAAAGTCACAGAAAATACATTCTTCTCAAGTGCACATGGGTCATTTTCAAAGATAGACCATATGTTGGGTCATAGGCAAAGTCTCTCCAAATTCAAGAAGATAGAAATCATATCAAGCATCTTCTCAGATAACAGTGGCATAAAACTGGAAATTAACTACAATAAAAACAATCCAAAGAAATCAAACACATGGAGACAAAACAGCATGCTATTAAACAATGACTGGGTTACCAGAGAAATCAAGGAAGAAATAAAAAACATCATGGCAACAAATTACAATGACAATACAACAATCCAAAAATCTATGGGACACAGTGAAAGCAGTCTTGAGAAGGAAGTTCATAGCTCTACAAGCCTACTGCAAAAAACAAGAATAATGATAATAAATTACCTAACCTATAACTCAAAAAGCTACAAAGAGAGCAAAAAGAAAATCCCAGTGTAAGCAGAAGGAAAGAACTAGTAAAGATCAGAGTGGAGACAAACAACATAGAGACCAAAGAAACAATACAAAAGATCAACAAAACCAGGAGCTGGTTCTTTGAAAGGATAAACAAGATTGATGAACCTCTAGCTAGGATCAGCAAGAATCAAAGAGAGAGGATCCAAATAAACAACATCAGAAATGAAAGAGGTGAAATAACAACAGACCCCACTGAAGTACAATTGTTAAAAAACACTATGAACAACTCTATTCCAACAAACTAGACAACATGGAGGAAATGGACATATTCCTAGAAAAATATAACCTTCCAAAACTCAATCAGGAAGAATCTAAACATCTCAACAGGCCAATAACTATGGAAGAAATTGAAGCAGGCATCGAAAAGCTTCCAATAAACAAAAGCCTGGGGCCAGACAGCTACACAGGAGAGTTTTACCAAACATTCAAGGAACAACTAAAACCTATCTTCCTCAGACTATTCCAAGAAATTCAAGAAAAAGGAACACTTTCAAAATCATTCTATGAAGCCAGCATCACCTTAATACCAAAACCAGATAAAGAACACAATGAAAGAAAATTACAGGCTAATATCCCTCATCAACAAAATTCTAGCAAATCAGATCCAGCAGTACATCAGAAAGATTATACATCATGACCAAGTAGGATCTATCCCAGGAATGCAAGGATGGTACAATATCCATAAATCAATAAATGTGATACATCACATAAACTAATTGAGAAATAAAAATCACATAGTCATATCAATCAATGCAGAAAAAGCATTTGACAAAATCCAACACCCTTTCTTGATAAAAACCCTCAACCAAGTAAGAATAGAAGGATCATACCTCAACATAATAAAAGTCATATATGATAAACCCACAGCTAACATCATACTCAATGGGCAAAAACTAAAACCATTTTCCCTAAGAACAGGAACAAGACAGGGATGCCTACTCTCACCACTCCTGTTCAACATAGTACTGGAAGTATTAGCCATTGCAATTTGACAAGAAGAACAAATAGGCATCCAAATTGGAAAAAAGAAGTAAAGCTGTCCTTATTTGCAGGTGACATGATACTGTACATAAAAAACCTGAAAGATTCCATCAAAAAACTAATGGAGTTAATAAATGAATTCGGCAATGTAGCAGGATACAAAATTGATGTCAAGAAATCTATGGCATTTCTGTACACTAATGGTGAACTTACAGAAAGAGAGACTAAAAAATCAATCCCATTTACCATCACACAAAAAAATAAATAAATAAATAAAATACCTAGGAATAAACTTTACTAAGGAGGTAAAAGACGTATACATGAAAAACTACAGGATACTGGGGAAAAAAAAAGATAGAGGAAGACATAAACAGATGGAAGAGCATACCATGTTCATGGGTTGGGAGAATCGGCATCATTAAAATGTCCATACTACCCAAAACAATATATAGATTCATCTGGAATAAAAAAAGACCCCGGATAGCCACAGCAATCTGAGAAAGAAGAACAAAGTAGATGAAATCTCAATACCAGATTTCAAGCTGTATTTCAAATCCACTGTTCTCAAAACAGCCTGATATTAGCACAAGAACAGACATATAGACCAATGGAATAGAATAGAGAATCCAGATATCAACCCAAATCACTATACTCAATTAATATTTGACAAGGAAGGCATTAACATACAATGGAGCCAAGACAGTCTCTTCAATAAATGGTGTTGGGAAAATTGGACAGATATGCAAAAAAATGAAACTAGGCCACCAACTTACACCATACACAAAAAAAAACTCAAAATGGATACAGAACTTAAACATAAGATGGAAAACCATAAAAATACTAGAGGATCCATATGCAGTAAAATCTCAGACATATGCTGAAGGAATTTCTTCACTGATATTGCTCCTAGGGCAATGGAAGCTAAAGAGAAAATAAACAAATAGGACTACATCAAAATAAAAAGCTTTTGCACAGCAAAAGAAACAATCAACAAAACAACAAGAAAACCCACTGTATGGGAGAACATACTTGCAAATGTTATCACCGATAAAAGTTTAATCTCCAACATCTACAGCCAACTTATACAACTTATGAAGAGGAAGATAAATGATCCAATAAAAAAAATGGGCAATGGACCTAAATAGAATATTTTTGAAAGAAGACAGAAGAAAGGCCAAGAAATATATGAGAACATGCTCAAAGTCACTAATAATCCAAGAGATGCAAATCAAAATGACAATGCAATACTATCTCACACCTGTCAAAATGGCAATCATCAACAAATCAACAAACAAGTGTTGGTGAGGATTCGGAGAAAAAGGAACCCTGGTGCACTGCTGATGGGAATGCAGACTGGTGCAGCCACTGTGGAGAACAGTATGGAGTTTCCTCAAAAAACTAAAAATGGAATTTCTATTTGATCCAGTAATCCCACTCCTAGGAATACATCCTAAGAAACTCGAAATACCAATCAGAAAGGATATATGCACCCCTTTGTTCATAGCAGCACAATTTACAATAGCTAAGATTTGGAAACAGCCTAGGCGCCCGTCAGCAGATGACTGGATCAGAAAACTATGGTACATCTACACAATGGAATACTATGCTGCCATAAAAAGGAAGGAATTCTTACCATTTGCAGCAATCTGCATGGAACTGGAGAGCATTATGCTTAGTGAAATAAGCCAATCAATGAAAGAAAAATACCACATGATCTCACTCATTTATGGATAATAAAGAACATTATAAACTGATGATAAAAAAGATAGATACAGAGGCAGTAAAGCATCAAACAGACTGTCAAATCACAGTGGGAAGATTAGGGAGCAGTGGGGTAGATAAGAGATCAACTGAAGGAATTGTATGCATGCATATGAGCATAACCAATGGATGCAAGACACTGGGGGGTTAGGGCATACATAAGAGTGACGTGGGAAGGGCAATGGGAAGATATGTCCACTTGTAATACATTAAATTAAAAATAAAATTAAATAAAGTAAATAGCAAAAAAAAAAAAAAGAAAGAAAGAAAGATCACCCCAATGAATCTAGTACCCTTACCTGACACCTTGAAAGGAACTGTAGGCTGCAAGGCTGTGGTGGGCATAGGGGTGGGTCTCGTCCCATCCTCTGTACCCCTACGCCACTGCTGCTCTCACATGCTGATGGCACTGGCACCCCTCACACCCCCTGATGGTGTGGAGCAATTGGGACAGGTCCTGTCAGCAAGTGTAAGTGGCGGCTGCTGCCCCGATTGCCTGTCCAGAACAGAGGGAGGTGAAGAAGCCTGAGGGGTGATCAGGGCTGGCAGCCACACTTGCACTCGCTGATGTTGCCAAGTGATAGAGGTCAGTGCCTGCAGTGGGTGCAAGCAGCAGCTCTGGCAACAGCAGCAAGTGCAAATGCCAGGTGGGACCATGGCACATGGGAGCAAAGAATTTTCAGTAACCTCCACCTATGATGGTGACCAGTGTTCTACCTTGGTCTGGCGCCCCCATTCACCTGTTCCACTATCCTGCTGTGGCCAACGCCTGCCATGTTCCATGCTCTGCTGCCTGTTGCCAATATCCACCATGTTCTGTGTGCACCCCCATCATAGTGACCGGTTGTTTGGTTATTCCACCATTTGATCTATTTGCATACTAGCCTTTTATTATATAGGATTATTGACTGTATTCCCTATGCTGTACTTTACATCCCCATAACTATTCTGTAACTACCAATCTGTACTTTCTAATCTCTTCACCTTTCCACCCATCTCCCCACACCTCCCTCCCACCTAGCAACATTAATATCTGCTCTGTTTGTATGAATCTGTTTCTGTTATGCTTGTTCATTTATATTGTTCTTTAGATTCCATATGTAAGTGAAATCACATGGCATTTGTCTTCCTCTCTCCGACTCATTTTACTGAGCACAATACTCTCTAGAGCCATCCATGCTGTTGCAGATGCAAGATTTCATTCTATTTTATGTCTGAATCATATTTCATTGTATGTGTGCACCACATCTTCTTTATCTAATCATCTATTGATGGACACTTAGGTTGCTTCCATATCTTGCCAATACTATATAATAAAAGGCTAATATGTAAATTGGTCAAACAGCAGAACAACCAGTCACTATGATGTGCACTGACCACCAGGGGGCAGATGCTCAACACAGGAGCTGTCCCCTGGTGGTCAGTACATTCCCACAGGGGGAGTGCTGCGTAGTCAGAAACTGAGCTCACCACTGGCCAGTGCAGTGGAGGTGGCGGGAGTCTCTCCTGCCTCTGCAGCAGTGGTAAGGATGTCCCCTGAGAGCTCCTAGACTGCAAGAGGGCACAGGCCAGGCTGAGGGACCCTTCCCCCAACTCCCAAGTGCACAAATTTCATGCACCAGGCCTCTAGTTGTAAATAATGCTGCAATGGACATATGAATGTTTTTGTTTTAATGTTTTGGGTTTCTTTGGATAAATACCCAGAAGTGAATTGATGGGTCATTCTTTGTCTCTTGTTATCTAAAGTCTATTTTGTCTGGTATAAGTATTGCTACCCCAGCTATTTTGTTTGTTCCAATATTCATGAAATATCTTTTTCCATCCCTTTATTTCAATCTAGGTGTAGCTTTTGAACTGAAGTGGACCTCTTGTAGATAGCACATGTAAAAGTCTTGTTTTGTTATTCCTTCAGCCATTGTATGTCTTTATTTTATTTTATTTTATTTTATTTTATTTTATTTTATTATTTTTAATCTTCACTCAAAGACATGCTTAGAAAGAAGAAGGGAGAGAGAGAAGCATTAATGGGTTGCCTTCTGTACCTGCCCCCAATGGGCATTGGACCTGCACCTTAGCCCTGACCATGAATCGAACTGCAGCCTTTCCATGAGAGGCTGATGCTCAAACATGCATTCACATTTAAAATAATTGTTGGTAAATACGTATTTATTACCATTTTAGTTTCACAGTTTTAATCTTTTTCTTCTTCTAAAAGAAGACCCTTTAATGTTTCGTATAATCCTGGTTTGGTGGTGATGAACTGCGGTAGCTTTTTCTTACCTGGAAAGCTCTTTATCATTCAGTTCTAAATGACAGTTTTGGGAGGTAAAGCAATCTTGGTTGTAGTTCTTTTCATCATTTAGAATATTTTTTGGCAATTCTTTCTAGCCTACAAAGTTTCTATTGAGAAATCAGCTGACAATCTTATGGGAACTCCCTTGTAGGGAGTTCTACAAGGGAGTGCTACTTTTAAGATTCTTTCTGTCTTTAACTTCTGGCATTTTAATTATGATGTATCTTGGTGTGGGCCTATTGGGTTCATTTTGTTTGATACTCTCTGCACTTCCTGGACTTGTATGTCTTTTTTCTTCATCAGGTTAGTGAAGTTTTCCACCATTTTTTAAAATAGGTTTTCACTTTCTTTCTTTCTCTCTCTTCTTCTTCCTGCACCCCATAATATGAATGTTGGTACACTTAAAGTTGTTCCAGAAGCTCCTTAGTCTAGCCTGAATTTTTTGGATTCTTTTTTCTTTAAGTCTATTTTTATTGATTTCAGAGCAGAAGGGAAAGGAAGAGAGAGATAGAAACATCAATGATGAGAGAGAATTATTGATTGGCTGACTCCTGCACACCCCACAATGGGGATCAAGCCTGCAACCTGGGCATGTGCCCTGATGAGTAATCCAACCATGACTTCTTGGTTTATAAGTGGATGCTCAACCACAGAGCCACACTGGTCGGACTGAGTTCTTTTTTATTTTTGCTCTTCTGATTGGGTATTTTCTACTTCCTTAGCTTCCAAATTACTGATTTGATTCTCTGATTTACCTATTCTACAATTGATTCCTTTTATGCATTCTTTATTTTAGTTATTATACTCTTCGGGCTGGCTCTTTTTTATATTTCCTATCTCTTTATGGGAGTTCTCACTAGTTCCTCTCCTCTTCCCCTATGCTCATTGAGCAGCCTTATAACTAGTGTTTTGAACTCTGCATCTGATAGATTGCTCATCTTCATTTTGTTTAGTAGTTTTCCTGGAGTTTTGTTCTGTTCTTTCATTTGGAACATGTTTCTTTGCCTCCTCAATTTGGCAGACTCCCTGAGTTTGTTTCTATGTATTAGGTAGAGCTGCTGTGTCTCCTGGTCTTGGTAGAGTGGCTTTGTGGTGTCCTGTGGACCCTGTGGTGCAACCTCCATGGTCATTCATGCTAGGCACTCCAGGTGCACTCGTCTTGTGGGCTATTTGCACCCGTCACTTACAGTTGAGCCTTGAATTCTATTGGCACATTAAGGGAGGTATTTACTCCCAGGCTGATTGGTTGCAAGGGCTGGCCACAACCACAGTAGAGAATTTGCTGTACAGGGGCTGACCTCATAGAGCAGGACTCATGTTAGCAGTGCTCTGATGCCAATGAGTCTGTGTTAGAAGTATGTCACTCATGGCCCTAGCTAGTTTGCCTCAGTGAATAGAGCATCAGCCTGTGGACTAAAGGTTCTGGTTAGGGTTGCGGGCTCCATCCCCAGTAAGGGGTGTGCAGGAAGTAGCCAATCAATGATTCTCTCTCATCATTTATATTTCTCTCTCTCTTTCCCTCTTCCTTCCTCTCTAAAATAAAGAAAAATATAATTTTTTAAAAAAGAAAAATATGTATATCACTCATAGAGGAGGTTGAGTGAGGCTCTGGAGAAGTTGTCTTCTGGGTGAACTGGCTCCGGGGCCTCCCAGGAGATGCAGTTCCAGGTCAACAGCTGCCTGTACCCTGCCTGGGCTGCCTGGCAGGAGCTACAAAACAATCTGCAGGTGGCTGCTACTTGTGCTGGGCTTGGCGATGCCAGGGAAAGGCCAAGCTGTAAGAGGCTCTCTGCTTCTTGCTCCCTCTCCTCTTCTCTGGTATGCCCATGATTCTCAGATCTGACTATGATCTGCTTTGATGTGGGTTTATTTGCATTTATCTTGTTTGGAAGTTTGCTCAGTTTCTTGAATCTGTAATCTAAGTTTATGAGCTTTTTAGCTATTATTTTTTCTAGTACTTTTTCAGCAATGCCTCTTTCTTTTTTCCTTCCAAGACTCCAACAACACAAATATTAGGTCTTTTGTTGCAGTTCCACTGGTGCCTGATACTCTGTTCCTTCTCTTTCAGTTGATTTCCTGTTTTCAAGATGTATAATTTCTAATGCTATATCTTCTTTCATCTTTTCTTTCCATTGTGTGCTGAGGTTCTTTTTACTCATTGCAGTATTTTCAACTCTAAAATGTCAGTTTGACTCTACTTTATTTCTCCTATTTCTTTACTGAGATTTTCTATTTTATCATTAGTTTCAAGTGAACATTGTTGGGCATTTTTTATAATAGCTAATACCTTGGTCATCTCAGTGTTGGCCTCTGTTGACGGTCTTTTCTCATTCAAGTTGATATTTCCCTGGGTTTTGGACATTTTGTGTATTATGTTCTAAGAATTATATGTCTTGTTTAATTATACACTTTTAGCTATCTTCTTCTGACACCATTCTGGCAGGGGAAGTAGGTGGTGTGTTTACTGTGATAAGTTGAGAT
The DNA here is from genome assembly GCA_004026805.1 of Lasiurus borealis. Taxonomy (NCBI): domain Eukaryota; kingdom Metazoa; phylum Chordata; class Mammalia; order Chiroptera; family Vespertilionidae; genus Lasiurus; species Lasiurus borealis. The sequence goes on along the minus strand of PVJN01033635.1, from coordinate 6,960 downwards.
CCAAGTCCTCCACAGAGCCTCCTGTGCCTGCTGCTGGCTAGGGGTAGAGTCCTAGCTGCCCACGGTCATCTGCTGACACCATTCTGGCTGAGAGGACATAAATGCCTTGTTACTGCCCCCAGTGCGGCCTCCACTGATCCCAGAGGGAAAGGAATAGCCTTGTTATTACTGTGGGAGATGGAGCTTGATTCTCCACTGGGTCTTCTCTGGCACCATCCCCACATGAAGGGAGAGGGACCACCATTACTGCCAAATGGTGGTGGGGATCCAGGGTCCCCCAGTGGTTTTCATTGATACTGTGGGGAGTGGATCATTATGGCACATAAAAATGGTTCCTACGCAGCCTTCTCAGATATGCCCTGGAGAGGGTGGGGATCTGGGCTCCCACAGGCACTCTCTGGTACAGGCACCACAGTTGTTTCTAAGGTGGCTCGCTGGAGTAAACTGGCTGTGACCTGACAGCTTTATGTCTGCTGACCTGCTTCTTCCTGGGCTTTTCTTCTCTGTGCCATGGCCATTTCTGGATTGCTGACTTCTTCAGCTCCTAGTCAGGGGTATGTGAGGCAGAAAGAAAACCCCCCAAAAGTTACCTCCTGTGTTCTTCCTTTGCTCTGAAGTCCCAAGCTGGTTTACCTTCTTCCCTTTCCCTTTATATATACTGTCCAGGGCTTTTAGATGTCGTCAGGAGGAGTAATAGGTAAAAGTGTGCCTACTCCATTCTCTAGGACACGATCCATTGATGATTGATGGTGTTGTTGTTGTTATAGCCAATGCAAGAAGAGAAGAGACTTTAAAAAGGCAGAAACGGGAGTTCTTCAACTCCAGCACAGCTGATGCTGGAGTGTATAGCTTTCTGTTGTAGGGCTGTCCTGGGCATTGCAGGCTGCTGAGCAGCATACCTGGCCTCCACTCACAGATGCTGGCAGCACCTCCTCCCAGCCCATCACGGCAACCAAACCCCTCTGGGGAAGGAGACAGGATATTTTTAGATATTCAGTTGTTTACTTTGACCTCATATTAGAATCATCTATATACATGCACCAAACTATTACATAGATATGCACATATTCAACAAAAATTCAGAGTTAATTAGAGTGAAAGGGTCACAGACATCAGTAAGTATTCAGTTTCTCCACACATGCACATTGGTATTTTTTTATCCTCCCCACCCCCAAATTTTATTGAGATATGATTGACATGGAAGAAAGTGTGAGTTATATGTTGGGAAATTAGGACCGTGATACATGTCATTAGCTTCCACCCTTTCGGATAAATCTGAAAAAAAAAAAGTTTTCCTGTGATAAGCACTCAGGACTGACTCTCACATGTAGCAGGTGCAGTGCTGGCTGCAGTCCTGCTGTGTGTTAGTTCCATCCCTAACCTGAAGCTGCCCCCTCTCCGCCCTGCCCCACTTCCTGCAATCTGAGATCTACTGTTCTAAACTCAAGAAAATACCCTAACATTATTAGAAGTGTTAAGAAACAAAGTTAAGTGTGAACTAAAAGGTACATCCGTGTGTGCCAAGTTTCCCCAGGGTTCCCCCCACCAGAGGCCTGCCCTCCTATGCAGGGAGCAGCAGGGCAGGGCAAGGTGGGTGGTGGAGCTGGGCCTGAGAGGCTCCCTCTGTTTGGCCTGCCCAGTGAGGAGCCGCTCATGACACTAGGACTGCTTGCTGGCCTACACCTGGCTTAGTGAGCAGGGAGGGCAGCGTCTGGCCAAGGGTAAGGCGTTGGCCATGCATTTTATTCCCTCATAGATCTGGGGTGAGGGGAGTGGGGATGTTCTGGATTATTCTAAAAGGTGGCCTGCTCTCAGCCACAACGGCAGTTATGGTCAGTGGACCTAAGTCCTGACCAGTCTCTTGGCTTACAGAAGAGAATTATTATATGGGTTTATCTTCCCCAAAAGTTCCTTAGACATCTTCCATTCAAAAACAGTGTTTACCCACAGACTTAAAAATGTTTGAGCTGTATGCACCTCTCACCTGCAGTCTCCTTCTAGGCAGGAGTTTCTGCGGCAGCGACAGGCCACCCTGAGCCTGCAGGCCCTGTGGAGAGGCCGTTGCGCCCGACAGGACTTCAAGCTGGTAGGAGAGCTAAGCGGGCCTGCGGGAGGGTCTGGGGTAGAGGGGCGCGAGATAGAGCCAGGGAAAGGATACTAATCTGAGCTGAGAGCTGAGGCAGGAAGGCCCCTCGCAGGTCGTGGCCATGGTGCTGCCTGCAGGATGGCATGGCATCCCGGCCGCAGGAGAGTGCTGGCCGCCTCTGAAGCAAATAATGACTATTGTTTCCAATTCCCAGGCTTCAGAATAAGCAGATGAGTTCATCCTTCTCTGTCCTGAGCACATCAGAATTTTTGTCTTGGGCACAGACACTGCTAATGAGTGTCTGCTCAGCAAGCAAACCAGGGCAACCTTGACTTTGTTGGGCCTCACTGGACTACTTGCCTTTGTCATGTGTCTGTGGTTGGGACCTGCAGTGGTCACATCAACAAAACTGACCCCAGCCTGTCCATATTCCACCTCACAAAGGAGTAAAGGTGACTGACCAGGACACAAAGGCTGCAGGCCCACTGCTTGGTGTGCATCATTCTCTTTATCATAAACCAACCCAAGCAAAGAGGGTAAAGCGACTTTCCCCAGAGCACAGATCCAGTTAGCAGGAGAGCTGGAGTTGCCCCTTAGCTGAAGCATGGCCCATGCCCAGCACTCTGGTTGGTCTTGGAGAGACCAGGGAGGCTTCTCTGGGTCAGGCCTCTTGTGGCCCCGAGCACGTTGGCAACATACAGGGGTGTTCATCAGCTTATTATCCTTCCTTATTTCAAAGACTCCTTCAGGGTCAGCAGATGGAGCTGGCACACAGGTACTAACGCCTGAGAAATTGTGGGTTGCAGTCAGTGGTTGCTGCGGAAGGTGAGGCTTCTGGGATCCCATCACCCACTGAGGTCCACGTAGTTTTCCATCACCACCTCCGGAGACACTGTTACTCACACCATCTCACAAACACTGCTTTGCCCCTGTTCACACACCAGGCTCTATCCTCAGTGCCTGCAAGCACTAAACCATTCACTGTGTATGCTCAGGTGCATCCTTGCAAAAGCAGGAAGCTGCTGTGAGGCCAGTGGAAGGCCCTGCAAGAGGCAGCCCACCCTCCGGCCCAGCCCCTATGAGCGTGCATCTCTCTTGCTCCTCAGATCCTCTTGGGGTTCGAGCGCCTGCAGGCCATCGTCCGGAGCCACCTGCTTACCAGGCAGTACCAGGTCATGCGGCGGTGGGTGGTCCAGCTGCAGGCACATTGCAGGGGCTACCTCGTGCGCCAACAGGTCCATGCCAGGAGGAGGGCAGTGGTGGTCATCCAAGCACACACCAGGGGTATGGCTGCCCGGCGGAACTTTCGGCAGCAGACAGCCAATGTAGGTGTGCACTGCCTTCTGAGCAGGTGGGACTGGCTGGACCTGGGAGGGGGTGGGGGGAGACAGGCAGGAGGAGTGACTGGGTGGACTGGCTGGACCCTGGTGGGGAGGGCCGGGGCAGGCAGGAGGAGTGAGAGGGTGTACTGGCTGGGCCAGAGAGGTGGGGGAGTGGACAGACAGAAGCATGAGCAGCAGTGTGGGCCCCTCACCAGACAGTCCTGCCCCTCCTTGTTTAGAGATAACTGCAGCCAGCCCTCATGCCACCTCCCCTCCCCTGCCTGGGTCAGGATACCCCCAGGTCAGGAAGCAGGACAGGCTTCTACTAGAACCTGGAGACCGAGCCCCCGGGTCCCTCTGTTTGGCCTTGGGGATCTTTTCCAGCAGGACTGTGGTTGTCTGGAAGGTGCAGTGAACTGGGGAGGCCCCAGTTCCTGGTTACAACTGGGCTGTGGTATGACAGCCCAGGACCGAAAAATGCCAAGAGAAGCTTTGAGTGTCCGGGCAGGAGAGGCAGGAAAGGGGCAGTATTGCCTGATTCCATTTGCCTCAGAGGGCACCTGAGACCAAGCCTCAGTCAGCTGGACACTAAAGGAAGAGAGGTTACGATGGAAACTAGGCACACTGAGCAAATGGCTTGCAGTGTCCAGGGTTGGGAAGGCATCACTCTCAGGGAGGTCGCAGCCTGCTTCCACACCAGGCAAACAGCAGGCACAAACCAGCCCACCTGGCAGAGGCTGGGTGCTCTCTGAATATAGGACCAGGCAGGCTTGAGCATCAGTGTGAAGCAAGGTTCGGAGGCCCTGAAGCAAGACAGTGCCTTGGGGAGTGTGGGGAGCAGGAAGGAGAGCAGCCTCTCTGTCTCTGGACCTGACTCTCCCCTGGGGCAGGAGGAGCCTAAACTGATTGATGATCTCTAGTCACCCGCTGTTCAAGTCTAGGATTTAGAGGAAAATCTCGGATTTGGATAGATTATAGCTGGAGCAGGGGATTGGGCTTCTTAAGGCGCTTGCCCAGCAGGGCCTGTGCTAACCTCCGCCTGGCCTCCATGCAGGGGCTGCTGGCCACCCCCACCCACCAGCAGCCGGGCCCCAGGGCTCCAGCCACCAGGAAGCGCAAGTCAATCTATGACACCGTCACCGACACCGAGATGGTGGAGGAAGTGTTTGGCTTCCTCCCGTCCATGATCGGGGGGCCGGAGGGGCAGGCCCCATCCCACTTCGAGGTAAGATGAGTCCTGTCCTTCAAGGTCCAGCCAGCTGGGCCGGGCCCAGCATCCAGACCTGTTGACTTCCGGGCTCACTGAGAAGCAGACTCAACAGGAAGCTGGCAGGGCAGGTGCAGGAGTGTGCTCTGTGGTCCTGGGTGGATATGCCGAGGAAGGGGGAATGGACTCTAGGTCTCACATCCCAGGTAAGCAGGATTCTTAGCTGCCAGGTCTTACTTCCTAGAGCCTTTTGTTTCACACGCTGCTGGGCGGCTCTCCCCAGAGGCTGGCCCGTTCCCAGGGCACTGGGGCTGTGCTCTGCAGTAACTGGGCCCTGAGGCTGGGACTAGGGGCTAGAAGAGGAAGCTGTCTGAGGGTAGTGCGGCAGGAGGCCTGCAGCTCCCAGGCAGTCCTGCTGCCGCACCACACCTGCTCATGACCTAGGCACCCCACTCATGCCTTTCCTCCCACCATGCACTTGCACACAGTACAGGCACAACCCATCTGATCAGATGGGGCAGCTGGGACCTTCTCACCGAGGATGAGGGCAGGAAGAGGGGGAAGAGGGAGAGTGCCTGGAGCTGTGGTCACCAACCTTTCAGACCTCACTCACCAGCAGGAATCTGTGTCACACTGGTGACCACTCGTCTAGAGCCAGGACTACAGACCGGGGCATAAGGGCTCTCAGATGGCTGAGTTCCCACGAGGCCTGGGCCTCACATGGCAGCTCAGGGGCCCACTGGGGCGGGGGTGGGGGTGGGAGATCTCTGACACACGGGGCAGTGGGGAGCGGCAAAGGGCTCTACACTGGTGCACAGCCAGCACACTGTCATGGGGCTCCAGGCCCCGAGGTGCCGCCTCTGCAAGCTCTGCTCTGAGCAGAAGGTGATGCTTGCTCTCCTCCTCGTGGCCAGGACCTGGACATGGGGACTCGGAAGCTGCCTGAGGTGGGCCTGGACACGGTCCCCGTGGGGGAGGGGCCCGCGGACGATAAGGATGACCTGGCCGAGTACCGCTTCCCCCAGTTTGCAGCCACCTACTTCCAGAGATCGGCCAGCCACACGCATGTGCGGAAGCCCCTGCGGTACCCGCTGCTCTACCACGAGGATGATGCCGACTGCTCGGTACCACGGCCTCTGGTTTCAGCAGCTCAGCCTTCTCCCCTGCTCCTCTCCGCGCCACCCCCTCTTCCCCCCACCCCCAGCATCTGCACTGTGGTTCAGAGCAACAGCAGGGGTGGGTCCTAGCCCTGGCTGCATGGGGTCCCAGCAGGCCTCTGTCTCCCTGCCTGCAGGCCGCCCTGGCTGTGTGGAAAGTCATTCTGAGGTTCATGGGCGACATCCCAGAGCCTGTGCTCTTCGCCAGGACGCGGCCAGCCCAGGACGCCACAGGCAGGGAGGGCAGTGCCCAACCTCCAAAGCGTGGATCTGCACAGGTACATGGGTGAGGGTGGTAGCAGAAAGGGCAGACACCCTCCAGGCACCCACCAGCCTGAGCCCCAGAGGAAGCAAGGCACAGAGCCCCCCTTGGCTTACCTTGCAGCCTGAGCCAGCTCCAGCCCCCAAGCCTGACCTGAGTCGCACTCAGCAGCTCAGGACTTCGGCAATCATGTGGTCATTGCTGGGCAGGGCCTAGGCTCTGGTCCTTGAGCTTTGCTCAAACAGGACTCACACACATGTAACAGCACTAACAAAAGCCATTAGCAACAGTAGCGTGCTGGGTACTAGCTGCTTCTCTGCGTCAGGTCTCTGGCACCAGGCCTGCAAGGCAGGGATCATAGGTTGCTTAGCCAAGAACTGAGCAGGGAAGTGAGCCACTGCCAGCGCCCTGGGAACACGGGGACAGCACTGGGGCAGTGCACTCATGACCATGCTCTCGGCCAGCACCCTCTGACAGAAGGTGAACTGACGTTCCATTTAGGTCAGAAGTGCTCCCTGAGGCCTCATTTCATTATTTCATCTTAGATGAACCACACAGCCTGGCCCAAAGGAATTTCCCAGCAGCCTCAGCTGGCAGTCTGGCGGCCGGAGCCCACGATGCCCGTGGTCAAGTCCCGGTGCAGACTGACTGCAGAGAGCTCTAGGGGACCAATAGTCCAGGGTACCATGGCTAGAGGGGCCTGGAGCACATAGAGGTTGCCCAGGTGTGGGCTGTTCAGTGTCCCCGTGACCTAGCCCCTGAAGCCACCTGGGACAGACCCTTACCTCACACCATCTCTGAGGACCAGGCAGTGAGCTGGGCAGGCCTCTATGAATCTCCCCTGAGGCTGTGTCACCGACAGGCCGCCTCCTCTCAGGCGTCACTGGGCTGGAAGTCCCCCTCTCCACCCCCCTCCCCCCCCCCCC
>PVJN01033634.1:0-23269 GCA_004026805.1 Lasiurus borealis | reverse complement strand
GCCGCCCTGCTGCTGCCACAGTCGTTTCAGGGTTCACCTCCCGTGTGCCGTGGGTAGGAACTTAATTAAGTACTAAGAGGTAATGAATTGGAATTTTTTGCTTAGTACTATTTTTCTTCAGAGCATGCAAACCCATAAATCCTGCAAAGCTGTCAAAAGGAAATACCTCCTCTGCTAGTGATGTGGAGGAAAACAGATGCCACTTATTCAATAAACTAATATCCACACCGAAGAAAAATGTGGACTAGATACCTCAGAGTCAAAGTTGGTTTGAAAGTTTGTCAATAGAGAATTTTATGGCCATGAACTGAGGATGAAATTTAGCTGAACAAGTGAATTAAAATTTCAGGTACTCTGACGAGTGGCATAGTAGATATAATGGAACTATTATTTATGAATCAAAACTGGTATATTTGACAGCCTTGATCGCTGGGAATGCAAAAGACAAAAATCAAATTAATTCAAAAAGAAAAAAGTGTGTTTTATCTCTTCTTCACAGCCTGTGGAAATTTGATTAACCCCCTCACATATCTAAGAATAGCATCAAAAATCACTTTCAATATAAAAGCAAGAAATAAATTTTGGAAGTAGGAAAAGAGACTAGGAAGCAGGACTCCTGAGTTATTTTTTTCACTGGATCACTGGATTAACTGTAAGCCACATGGCCCTCCTTGCTTTACAATGTATGCCAGTCTCTTCCCTCCCAACTGGACAGGATATACACATGCTAGGAAATCCAGCAGAGAGGGTGTGGGCGTGGTGCACAGGGGGTAGGTCTTTTCTAAAATATCATTTTAGGATCCCTAGACACACTTACATGTGTGCATGTTTTTATTTGCACCATTCTGGAAACCACTTACTTAGCATTGATCATTGCTGTAGCTAATTAATGCTGAAACATTTGTTTTAGGCCTAGTAAGGCAGCTATGTCTTTACAATCTTTACCTTCAGTAGGAGAACCTCAACCCGCACCTGATACAAATTAGTACTATTGGCTGTAGAAAGGGCACAAAGGTTTTGAAAATGTTTCATTCACTCAGAAAGGATTTTTAAAAAGTTTGCCTTTTTTGTGAGTATCCATATAGCCACAAGATATATGCATTCAAAGTTTGCAAAGCATTTCAGTAGTTTAGGGGTATCTTGTTATTATAAACTTACTTTTTAAAAAAAATTGAGTGAGTCCAAGTGGGTAGATTTGTTATTTGCACAGATTCATTGTTATAATAACTGAACGTGCAAGGAGAAAATGAAATGATAGTTTTTCTTTATATACCTTGATATAAGGAAAAGAGACCAAAGGAAACCTAGGGTTGCCAGCATCACCGGTTTTTGGATGACAAGCTTAGCTTTGAGTATAATATAATCCCACGCTGAATGTCATGTAAAGCAATGAAAATATGTCATGGTGAATAGGAAGCTACTAAAACAGACTGTTTGGACCTCAGGCACACTTAGAAAACCATGTGTGCGTTAAGGTTTAAGTCACTATGGTGTCTGTCCTGGCAGATGATGATGTTATATAACTTATAACATGTTTATGTAAATTGTCAGTGGAGTACCTGATAAATCAGGAAACTTATGTGGACAAAACACACTTCCTTGAAAAACTGTTTGGTCAGTGCTCATTCCAGACTAATTTAGAGTTCTTGTCAAAAATCCAAGAGGCATAAGCCTCCTGTCCTGTGCTAGATGCCGATGGGTGTCTCCAGCTCAGATGCCAAGCTTAGTGTGGCCAGGCCTTCTCTCCCCAGGTGAGGTGAGATAATAGGTATGCAGTATCCATGTAGTTAGCCAGAGAGGGACCTGATTACTCACACAGAGGGAGTGGGTTCTGCTTCTCACTTTCCTGTGCTTTATTGTGACTTGAGAGGTGGTCACCATCACTCATAAATAAGTTAAAATTAAGTATTCAAAATATTAGTCTCTTTATAGGCAAAATAATGATGATGAAATGCTTGAATTATTCCATTACATTCAAGTCGGTTATTGAGGATAAAGGGAACATAGGAGATGCCCAGTCACTTTGGCTCACTGGTTTCATTCTGGAGACATGGTTTGCCTTTAGCAATAGGACTGAAATCATTTCTTTCAGGTCCAGAACCTAGGATGTTGTCTTGGTACCAGAAAATTTGGAAGTAAAAGATACTCTCTATAATTCTTAACCCCATGGGTGCTAAATAAGAGAAAAATACAAAACTAAAATAGAACATCAAATTTGTGTGTGATGGTTGCAAAAATTGGAGCCTTTTCTATTATCCATGTGAACAGCAAGTGCTGGATATCCGTGTTTCCCTGAGGAAGTGACCATAAATCAAGTGGCTTTCCATCTTTGGTAGTTTGTTCCAGTTCAGACACTGACAGTGAGAAAGCTTAGAACTCACCAGTCAGAACCCATTTCCCATTGATTTGAAAAACGTAAAGACTTTTATTTTGATAGGAAAACCTGGCTAGAACCACAGGCAAGAAAGGGAGACGCAGAAGACAAAGCCAGAAGGTAAACAGGTTAGAGTTTCAAACGGATCCAAATTTGAAACAGGCCGCTGAATCTTAGGTCCAAAAGATTTTTCACTCAACAGACTAAGTATTAAGCCCTGAAACCTAAGACATTTCAACCTTCATCAAAGAGACTTTGTGTGTCTATATTTGTGAGCTTTTTCATGTGAGGGGGGCATAAAAAAAATCAATGGCTTGATATAAAGAAAAGAGACCCAAGGAAACCTAGAGTTGCCAGCATCACCGGTTTTTATTTTTACTACCGTGTTATTTACATTGAACACAGAAAAAGGATTCACATTCATGAGGGTCCGAAGAGCCACAGAATTGTTATTTCTTGATTTTGTTCTGTTAATATTAAACAAACAAGCTCCCAAATCCCTTTTCCTTTCCCCTACCCCCCCGCCCCGCCCCCGACTTCCCCGTCCTAAGTAAATTCAAAGGGAAGAAGCTGTTGGAATTTAGACTAGCCAGGATTTCATTCAGAAACTTCATAAACATTTGGGGTTTTACATAAGCTTCTGACCTAGGCCAGGGCAGCTTGAATCACTTTTGCTCGAACCAGGAGTTAGCAATTCCTTTTCTCTTCTGTTTTTCTGCTGCAGAAACTCTCAACAGTCCCATTGGGGGGGCTCCAGAAAGGGGTAAGCAAAGCCTTCAATCACCACGGATTATTTGCTGATAAATATGTTCTTGTTTTTTTTTCCTGCAGAAAGTGTCTTTTTAATGCTTATCTTCATTTTACATCATTTTCCTTTTCTCTTATTTTTGGTTGTTTGTGTCACGTGGGGAGAGTTTGCCTTTAACCTTCTGGATGCATCATCCGCTGCCCACACTTGTGTTTTGAGTATCATTGTTTGTATATGGCTGCGTTGGTACCAGAGGGGAAGATGAATCTAAAGGTTGCTGTTGGTGGGAGGAGCCTGGAGCTAATCCATCACCATAATGGTTTCTTTAGAATGTGTCAGTGTTCCACTGCCCCCCTCCCCCACTCCCCTTAAGTGTGAAGGTTATCTTTCTGGCATTCCATGTTTTCCAGGTCCTTGGGCTGTGCACTTTTGCTGCTTCCCTGCAACTTTTTCCTCCTCATGTAGAGCTCAGGTCATTTCTCACTCCACACAGCCAACAGCAGGCTCCCTTTGAAGTCTTTGGGGATTTGCACTTAGTCTGACTAACGGGGCAAGGAGAGGATGTGGCCCCAACTGAACAACTTTTGTCCTGGAGGCTTTCAGGCCATGAAAGAAAAATCAAAGAAGAATTAATAATATTTTAAACCAAACCCCACTTAATGTTGTTATAGGTTTCATTCTTTTTCCTATGTGTACACCGAACCAATTACAGCCTCAAAGTAAATGAATTGCACATTTTAGTGGAGGAGCCTTTGGCAGAGGAGCTCTCGCCAGTTATGGAGAATGCCAGGGAATGTAGAGAATTGTCCCACTGCTTTCTTCCTGCTTAAGATCTGACCAACCATCTTAGACACTAATGAAATGGACCCAGGCTTTGTCTGTCTTTTAGTTATTTCATTCTTGAGTTATGGAACACCTTCTAGTTTTTCATGAAGCTTGATATCTCTCTGGAAACTAGCTACAGGAGGCTGTTTGAATTAAAATTAATCTAAGTAAGTGAAACAATAGTTTGGTTTCTCAGTCCCCCTAACACATTTCAAGTGGCAAATGGCCCCCATATTGGACAGTGTAGATATGCAACATTTCCATCACTGGAAAACACTGCTGGTAACATTCCAACCCTGAGGTCTCAAGTAGTCAGAGAGCCATAAGCTCATTGTGGGTGTGAGATGTTGTCCCTTTGCAAGGAATGCTCTTTGCTCTTGTTTTGAGAGTAATAAAGTGCTGTCTGTGTATGATGGCTTGGGAAGAATCAAAGTGCACTAGAAAGGAGAGTCCCATTTAGTTGCTCAATGACACGAGGTTCTGAAAGGAGTGAAGCTGAATGCAATATTTGACAATGTCACTTATCCCTTGTAGTGCAACTCACTGAAGGGAGACAGAATTTTGGAGGTGAACTTGATTGTGTCCAAAAGTTTAATATATTTAGTCTTATCTTCTGGCTAGATCTTTGAAAAGTTGATGGACTGTTAGTCATCAGAATAAGAAGCTGAGTAATGGCAATTGATCCTGTGACCCCAACACCCCCCAGCAGTAAATTGAGAGGTGAGGCATCAGGATATGCTCATGAGACCCTTGCATGCAGGGTCTCAGCTCCTGTGGCCAGTTGCCCCCAAAGAAGTTATGAGGTTTGAAACACCACAGCAGTGATGTTTTCTAGGCCCTGTGTTTGGGCTTGAGGGTTTCATTCTGTCTTGAAAGTTTTTCTATATCCTTAGATGAAATCATAGGAGGAAGTCAGTGTTCAAATTACTTTTTGGGTCATCTTCTTTGTTCATTTTTTTTTTTAGGAAATATTGACAATCCAGGTAAAGAGGGGATCTTGTTGACTCACTATGTAACTTCTGTGCTTTCTTAGGGCTAATTTCTGTAGATTTCTAGGCTGAGAGAGAGTATCTGTTTTTATAAGGGCAAGTGGAGCAGACATTTTAGTTCTAAATTCTACATAAAGTCAACTTCTGTACAGATGCACATGACCTTACAGTCTAAAATCTTATTACTTAAGGTACCTAAGAAGAAAGGCTACCACTTGATTATTTTGAGATCAACTGCAAATAAGGTTTGATCCTACATTCTGGTACTAGGTTTTCTTGTTGCTCTGATTTGCAGCTGTTTACCAAGTATGTTTAAATAGCATGCGCGCGCGCGCAAACACACACACACACACACACACACACACTGGAAGCTCTTTGTACAGGGAACTGGCTAGTGCACATGATGGCAGGTGGAGATCATGTTTGATGCCGTCTCCTGTGAGCTGTGTTGTGGACAGATCACAGGCGGCACACCTCTGAGAGCAGGAGCAGAGCAAGACAGGATGCAGGAGAGCGTCTAGGTTGGTCTACCCCCCTTACCAGAGGTGAGAGGTGAAAAAATACAGTCAAGGAAGTTGAGTGACTTGTCCAAGTCCCACAGATGATTGAGGCCAGAGGCTGAAGTAGCACTCTCCTATTTTTCCTGATCTAGACTTTTTCATTCAGCTAAGCTAAATTCTGCAACGTTTTAAAAGCTGTGCCAGATACTGATACAGTAAAGCACCAAACAGACTGTCAAATTACAGCGGGAAGGCTGGGAGTGTTGGGGAGCCGGAATGGGGGTGGGGAGAAAAATCAACCAAAGGACTTGTATGCATGCATATAGGCATGGCCAATGGACACAAGACACTGGGCTGGGGGTAGAGGGGATGAGAGCATGTGATAGAGGGTAGGAGAGGCAGGGGGAAAGTCAATGGGAAAAAATAAAGGAGATATATGTACTATTATATATAATACTTTCAACAATAAAAAATTAAAAAATAGATAAATAAAAGTGGTGCCTTACATAGGTCACTAGATGCCTAACAAACACCTCTCAGGCTGGTGCTGGGTAGAAGTGATGTGGTGGGATCCCATTTGCCTTTCATTGGTATTACCTTGATATAAGAATTCAACCCAAGCCTCTCTGTGGTCATTTTTGTAAATCTTTGTGACCGTTGACATAAAAGAATGGATTGACTTCTGATGATAGAAAATAAATTAACCCAACTTTTGACAGCAGAGTTAGAAAAAGAAAAGAAAAGATTAATTGGTTTTGTTTAGTGGCTTATTGTTTATTGTGATAGCTATTAAAAATAGATAACCAGAGGCTAATAAATGTTAATGGTCCCTTTACTATTAGAAAAATCAATTGTCAGTGGATATAGCATATAATAATGTATTATTTTATTTATAATCTTCAATAACATTTTAAAAATTTACCCCTGAGAGAGTGATTTCTTGAAAAACTCTTTAAAGTTAATGGTTATAACAAAGAAGAGATTTGGCAGGAGGACATTTTCATCTACATATAGTTTTAATGGCTTTCAAAGCATTATTTTATAAAATGTGTGTGCAATTTGTCAAGATTGATAAACTCCTTATCAAGGACTCTTACATATTTCTTTGAAACCTGTTTGAGAGCAGTTAAATAGATTTCTAAGTGTAAGTAATTAAAATTGTATAGTATTGAGTTATTGATCAATCCTGGACTATTAATCAAGCTAAAAAATTCTACAATCAGTGCTCAGTGTGCTGAAGTCTGGTAAAATAATGGTATTTGTGTTCAGTGAGGCAAGTAGCCACAATTAAGCACTTCGCTTGACAAATGAGAGGGTCCACTTTATTTTGCACTTAATTGAATTGTTGTACATGCTCGGTCACCATTGTCTCCTAGCCTTACATTTTGGTTTCTGGTCATGGGAGCTTAAGTGTTTGTTAAAGGTAGAACAATTAAGTCCACTTGCACCATTGGCTTTCTAAGTATAGCCAGAAAGTCCAGGCCGCACACCAGGGCTCCTGAGTGCTGTTAATATCCCTCATGACAGATTCTTAATCTTCCTAACAAAAATGTTGATAAACAAATTGGAGTCCTGTTGAAGAATGACATGAAATAGCTTCAGATGGTGACTACTGCCCAGGTTTTCTATCACTCAGCAGCTTTTGTTGAAGTAAGCAGAAGAACTTCTGTAGAGAAGATAGGAGTTTAATCTATTTTATGAAAACCCAGAATTGATCTGATTCTCAGGAGCTGGAAGGATTGTTCTCTGGCAGTCTTGTTAATTATCAGGTATTTGCCACAACTTCCTTCCATTTGCTTTTGCATAGTAGTCACCCTTCTGCAGGCACGGTGGCATCCCTTCGTTTCTGAACTGTGACAACGTACCGCTTCTACCACATGACCCAGGGGAAATGGAGTTCAGAAAAAAGGCCCACCGGAGAAATATTATGGGGGGAAACAAGCACCTGCATGCTTATCTGGCGCTTAGAGTAAGGTCCAACCACCCCAGAGTGACTTTGGCATTAAGAGTTTATTTCCTGTGAGGACAGTTTATCCCCGGTTTTCTGAACTGACAGAGATGAGGATGCTTTACCTGCCCCAGAGGATTATTGTAAAGATTAAACTAAATAAGTGGTTTTAAACCCCCTTGAAAAGTTAAAAGTGCCATGGAATTATCAGAGACAATTACATATTTTCTCTTGTAAGATGCTGGCTCATCAAGCCTGTACTCTCTGTGTTCCCCCCAAACACATTAACATCGGCCTGGGGGAAAAGATAGAAACAAAAAAGTTGGGGTTCTTGAAATGCTAAAGTTAATACCAAAAATAAAAATAAAAATAACCGTTTGGGACTTAATGTCTCAGCAGTTCTGTGAATTTTGTTCCTGTGGCAACAAGCCATGGGAACCCAGTGGCCAAAGTTCTATGCAAAACAGAAAATGTCACCAGAAAGTGGTGGCCTTTGTTTCACGTTACTGCCGTCCACTGACCAACAAGGAAAGTAATGACCAGGCAGTCTGCTTGTTTGTTTCAGACCTTACCAGTGCGGCCACTGCTCCCAGTCCTTTTCCCAGCCTTCAGAACTGAGGAACCACGTGGTCACTCACTCCAGTGACCGGCCTTTCAAGTGCGGCTACTGTGGCCGTGCCTTCGCCGGAGCCACCACCCTCAACAACCACATCCGGACCCACACTGGAGAAAAGCCCTTCAAGTAAGTGGTGGCTAACCTTTCACCCCATCTTTCTCCTAGCCTTTTCCGATAGATAGCCGGCAGACAAGGCAGATCGGTGCTGCCCGGCTCAGCCAGAGGCTAGAGAAGGCTATTTGGAAGGTCAATGTCCAGGATGTAAAAGGACCTACTTATTCAGTGGCTGTTGTTGGCAAAATGAGGTCAGGAAACCTATACATTGATCTTCACCAAAGCTGTTCAACCTTAAAAATGAGACCAACTTTCTGGGATTCTTTTCTTATCAGTAAAATAAGGAAGTAGAAGTAAGTCATGTTAAAATTCTTTCTAGTTCCTATGGATCTATGCTTCTAGAAGTGCACCTGGGAGCTCAGTTTCAGAGTGCCACCTTACGGCCATCAGCAAGCCCCATGACTGTCAGCAAGGTGGTCACAATTTAGGACATCTCTTGAGGACCTTGAACCCTGTAGGATTCTGGTGAACTAGTTCCCTCCTCTTGGTTTGACTCTATTATGGCAGCCAACTTGCACTTTTGCCTTTTGGATCAGCATTACCACGTTGGTGAAAAAAGAAAAAGAAAAATCCAAGCACAGGGCATGTCTGAGTTCTTGAAGATTCAGTAGTGTAGAAAGAAGTGGGGCTGAATTCCAAGGGCTTTGGCTGAGCGAGAGAGTTTGTTTCTTGATATAGCACAATCATGAAAGCAGTGGACATCTGAATCGTGCAAGATGGCCCAAGACTCACTCACTCACTCATTTATTCATTCATGTCTGTGTTCATTCTTTCGGCAAATACTTATTGAGCACCTTCTTTTGTACTGGGTGCCCTTTGAGGCACAAAAGATACAAAGGTGAATGAGGTTCAGCCCTCTAACCTTGAAGACCTCATGGTTTATGGGGAAGCCCAATTGATGAACAAATATTAACACATAGAGCATTGGTTCTCAACCTTCCTAAGTTTGAGAACCATTAACATAGAGTGAAAGAAGCAAACGTGAAATGCAATTAGAAGTACAGTGTCTCAGGATAGTGTAGAAGTGGAGTAATCACTTGTCTGTAGGAGATGATATCAGTGTATTTTTTTTCCTAAATTTTAGTTTTCAATTACAGTTTCCACTCAGTGTTACTTTGCTTTAGTTTCAGATGTACAGCAGAGTGGTTAGGCAGTCATGTACTTTACAAAGTTCTTCCTATCATCTCGTATTTCAAGTGTTCACCTGGCACTATACATAGTTATGACAATATTATTGACTCCATTCTCTATGCTGTACTTTATACCCCAGTGACTATTACAAAACTACCTATTTGTACTTCTTAATCCCTTCACCTTTTACATCCAGCCTCCTAAACCTCCTCCTCCCGGCAGCCATCAGTTTGTTTTGCGCATCTATGAGTTTGTTTCTGTTTTGTTTTATTTCTCAGATGTGTTTTGAAGGATAAGTAGGAGTTTTTCAGGCATTCAAAGGAAAGACACATTTCTGGTAGCCTAGCCATGTGGATGGCTTGGGAATGTGGAATAGTGTGTATGACTGGTCGGTCATCTCAAAGCCTTTTCTACTCTCTAATGGATCTTTTCTGTTCAACCCTCTGACATCTCTCTATACTTATTTACTATAGTAGCTCCCCCTAGTTAAGAAGAAAAATGAAAAGGGCATAGATGTATAGCCTATTTACCTTCTATAGGACAAGACCAAGCATGAAAGGAAATGATTCAGGCAGTAGGACTAATCCCCGGGCTCAGTATCAGCCAAGGAGCCTTTCCAGGCTCTCATTACCCATGCATTCCCCTGGGAACCTCCAGGCATGGTGGTTGCCCTGGTGCTCAGTCTGTGTCCGGGCTGGGCTCAGGGTGGCAGAGTCCTGCTGGTCGGGATCCTGCCACCTCTGTTCTGCCAGAGAGGGAGGAGCTCCTAAAAGGCTGTCATCTTCACTCAACTCCTGGTAAATCAGTCACCGTCCCTCATTATCTTTCACTGTTTTCCATTGTGGTTTAATTTATGACAAGGGTAATAAAAATAGTTTTAATTTTCATCTCTGTATGTGAGTGCTGCTTGATCACTGCGTAAAGACATCTGGCTGAGGGGACTGAATGGGTTTTCAAATCAAGCCTGTATTAATGCCAGCCACGCGGTGACCTCTGAGTCTGAGCTAGCCCAAAGGTCTTTTAAATCTCCTGAAGACTCAGATGGGTTAGCACAGTCCTAGAGTTCTCTGTTGCAGGTGTTTGTGTCCTGCAAGGTGGACTCTGCTTTGCCCTCAGGCCTGACCTTTAGGGGGTCAAAGACTCTGGCTTCTCCACTGCTCTGAATGTGGAAGGTGACTAGTGGCTCTTCTCCCTGAGAGCCTTTGAGCAAGAGAGCTTTTCAAAAGAGATGCAGGACTGACAGTCTTTCTGGCCCTCATAGTGTAGAGGGCAGCCAGATGGACACAGTGCCAGGATCAGATTGATTTTTATCTTGTTGCTGTGTAAATAGATTTTAGTAATTAATTGAAGGGGTTTCAGGGTCAAAATGGGAAATAGATTTCTATTAATGTTAAGGTGTTACTTATGTGTAACCTCGTTGACTCCACTCAATTTTTTTTCTTTAACATCCTGTTTTTGTCATGTTTCCAATAGAGTTGCCATTTTAACTTACTTTTAATTCATCAGGGTACTCTCTTGAAGGGCTTTAGCGATTTTACCTTCTTCCTTTCTTTTGTGACCATAACCTACTTTCATCTGGAGGGTGTGTGAGGGGGCAAATAGCCAGAGTTGAGTAGATTAGATTCTATGTGTATGTTTAGTTCCTTCTGTTCCTATTAGTACTCTTATTAAGATTAGCCAAATGTTGTAGGCATTTTTTAACTTATCATATATATTCCTGGGGGAAGAACTGAGTGTACGTTTATTTTATAAGTGCAAGATTTTAACATCTTCTAGGAATTGGAGAGCCAAGTCCTAAAGTATATACAAACGGATCAGTCGGGATTGAACTACCCAAGGGAGTTTTGGGGGGCTTCCAACATAGCTCATGGATTTCCGTCCCATGGACATTTGTAAATATTATGAAGATGTCCTTTTACAAGCTTATAAAACAAACATTCAAAAAAACTTTTCTTGCAGATTAGTCAATAAAATGGGTTTCACCACAACAGTTAATTTTACTACTTCAACTAATGGGTATTGGCTTAAACAATGTTGCAAAGAAGGAAAAGAATCTTGTAAAAGATACACAACCCTAAACTCTCCATGTTGGGCAGCTTCCAAATAGATGCCCCAAATGGCTCAATCTCCCACTTGTCCCACCCACCCAGGGCCCAGGAGGCCTTCACAGAATTCCCAGGGGCGGGGCCAGATGGAACCTGCCACGTCTTCCCAACCTCTAAAATCTTCTGCTGTGACTTGGTTTTTGAAGGCAGATCAAGATTATTGCCACCCAGAGAAGGCTGAAGAAAATTTGGCCTAAGTGATCCAGGCTTTGTCTCACAGTCTGAGTGGCTGAATTCCCACTGAAAGCCTCCCCCCCCCCCCCAGGTCTGTTGGGTAGCTAACCTGCTATAAACTTACAATTTTAAAGATAAAAGAATACATAGGAAAAAAAAAGCATATCAAGGATGATATTAAAGGTATTGGCTTTCAGTTTGTATTGTGAAACTGGAAGTCATGGAGAACAATGAACAAAAGCAAGACATCATTTCATTTAACAGCAATTGCCAAGCACTTTATTGAAAACAGGAAGGAAATAAAGAAGGAAGTTGGCAGTCTAAAACGTGTGCTTTGCAATGACAAATCCTTTCTCCTTCTCTGTTACTGAACGCAGTCTTTCAGGACTTCAGGGCGGTTGCTCTGCCTGGAAGGATCCCCGTGAGCTGCTTCCTGCCTGGCTCTGTGCCTGGGAAGCCCAGGATGTCTCCTCGGAGAGGCTCTTCTCTTCATCTGTTAGAAGCAGGGGCAATACTCATCACTACATTTTGCCTTAAGGGAAGACAGTTTGGCTCCGTATTTTAAAAAATCAAAGGCTCTTCCAGAGAGCAGCTAATACTTTAATAAGAACTAGGCAAAATCAAAGCAAATTGAAAAAGCACGACAGTAAAAATGCATTGAGCACATCATATGTATGAAGCCCTGTGCAGTTTGGTTTGGCTCGTAAAGTATTTTTTGACAGGTTGTAGAGGCACAGAAAGGAACAGAACTTGACATTATTTTGCATCTCTGTCAATTTCAGATGGTAATTGTTAAACTCCCTGTACCTATAATCCAGTCAACCATCACAGTAAGTAAAGAATGATCTCAAATCTAAAAGAAAATCAAGTCCAGTTAAGAGACCCACCCATACTGGTAGAAAGTTGGGGACTTTCTCTTTGCTGAACTATCTGGACGCCTTTCCACTTCACTGCTCCTGCGATGTTCCCTTCAAGGCCGTGATGTCATCACAAAGAAGAGGACCCTGTGTGCAAGAACATTTTTTTTGCTCCCAGCTCATTACCTGCATCTCTCTCTCCTCCTTATTCTGCTCCCCTGCATGAAGCCCAGGCTTAGAGGCACCCATGCACAGTCATGCGTCTGGGAGGATTATAGTTCAGGGTTAAATGCCAACCCAGCTGACGTCCAGATCTGACTTGTTAGAACCTAGGTATTTGCATTGAATCTGTCCTTCTGATGAGTGTTATTAAGCTATGAAGATAACCTGTGAAGGAAATTTTTCTAAGATTAAAGATGATATACATAAAACTGAAGTCCTTCCATTATTTAAAAATATTTTTTTACATCTAGCTCTCTTCCTCAGTAATACAAATTGTATTCTTCTAATTCTCAAACCACATAGATATTTCTAGTAGCCTGGTTCTGAGTGTGTTTTTACTCAGACTTGTGGGCAGATGGCACTAAAGATGAAGTTTCAGTAATGGTTTCATGGGATGGCTAGATCTGAGTTTGTTAATTTCCTGACTATTACCACAAACTATTTCATGAGTAAAGATCTGTGAGGCATTTAAGCAAACATGTGAGAAATATGTAATTCTCCTTTTAATGTCTTTGTCCAATTTGGATGTTTACATATTACATAGCCACATACACTTTGCCTTCTATGAAATATGAGACTTCCTCCTTTTGACTCCTTTATATTCTAATATACAAGGTTAGGAGTGCAAAAGTATGAGCCAGGTAAATTGTCATGCCTCATAATTGTTCCAACTGTTCTGCTCTCATCGGAATTGATTCTAGAGCTTTGAAATAAGAAAGGGACTATAATAATTTGAAAGTTTGTCAAGCAGTGATAGGTAGTATATTTTGACACACTAATCCAGGAACTAATCAGTTTTCTAATAAACAATCAGCAATTCACTAACATGTCATCAGCACTTCAGGAGCTCTGGAGAGGGGATGAGTTGCCCGTGGACGTTAATGAATACACCAAAAATCATTAGCTGGTCAATACTTCTGAGTTATTTTCATTGAGTTGATAGGTCTGATACATTAAAGCTGACATTATACATTTGTCAAGATCACAGTGCAGTTTTTAACAGTGGAACAGGCTGCTAAAAATATTCCCTGAAAGAAACGCAACTTCCTCACCCTGTTACACACAGCTGGCATAGGGGCCTTGAAAAAGCCATGCCTGATAGACAAGCGCCAGC
Organism: Lasiurus borealis; assembly: GCA_004026805.1. Lineage (NCBI taxonomy): Eukaryota > Metazoa > Chordata > Mammalia > Chiroptera > Vespertilionidae > Lasiurus > Lasiurus borealis. The sequence continues at coordinate 9,552 of PVJN01033634.1, read as the reverse complement.
CTCCCCCCACTCATAAATGTGTAAGAATCTCCAGGGTGAATGGGCGTGTTCTATTTTTACAGGTGATTATTCCTATGGCAGGGGATTTTGCATACTTTACTAAAAAGGAAGGAGAAAGAGAGGAGTGCTCACCAGATAATAAGACTCGGGCACAGTATAGGGCAATGCAGACTTTTCTCAGGATGATTTCTGCCACTTTCCCAATTATACAGGGAACTCAGAACCAAAGGTAGTGTTATTGCAAAGGGAGACTGTTGTTGGCAGCTCTCCTGAATATCTTTCCTTCGAAGGTTTGAAGAGGGGACATTAAGGGGATGGCTGAGGCGGCTACTATGCCCTAAAGCAGCAGTTCTCAACCTGTGGGTCGTGATGAGCCTAAGACCATTGGAAAACACAGATATTTACATTACAATTCATAACAGTAGCAAAATTACAGTTATGAAGTAGCAATGAAAATAATTTTATGGTTGGGGGTCACCACAACATGAGGAACTGTATTAAAGGGTTGCAGCACTAGAAAGGTTGAGAACCGCTGCAAGAGTGCCTGGCCACTGCTCCAGGCTGCCCAAACAAGCAGGGTAGTGACAGGAAGTCACTGGGTCCAGCTTGCTGCTATAAGTGTGTTTGTGTGTGTGTGTGTGTGTGTGTGTGAAAGAGAGAGAGAGACAGAGAGAGAACAATCATAGACAACCAGCCACTAATACCAACCATCACAGAAAAACCAGAAGCCACCATTAGGTAGGGGTGTGTGTGTGTGTGTGTGTGTGTGTGTGTGTGTGTGTTAGATTGAATAGCCATCAAGTTAGTAATGTATGTTGCTTGGGAGATAGGTCAGGCCCACAGTTCCTTGATTATAATCTTTTTTGTTAAGTTAAGCAGAGGAAATAGTCTTGAGGTGTGAAACCAGGTTTCTCATCAGACACACCACCCCTTCATTATAGCCCGCAAGGATATTCTATGACTGTGCTTTGGGGAGAGATGAACTTCTTGACCTGCACAATCATAGGTTCATTTCAGGTTTTTTGAGACCCTACCCAACCACAAACATTGTGCTAATCCTGAGTTTGGTTGGGCTGCGATACTAGAACAAACTTCTGCACAAAAACAACTGCCCACACCACCTGCTTCGCCACCGCAGACTAATATATTCCTTCCTCTGGTTTCCTCTGGCTCGCCCCTGGGCTGCTGTTTTGAGGGAAGTTGAATTCCCGATTTTAAATGAGCAGCAGGTGAAATTTTATTTGTCATCAATTTCTCTTTCGGGTTACGGAGCAGAAAACTGGAGACAAGCTGCTGCTTTGATGGCTCACTCCTAAAAATCTCTTTTTGTTCTTTATCTATTTGAACTGACAGTGATCAGAGCTGCAGCAGGACAGGGCTCTCTGGAGAAATCACCTTCCCCCCGCCTATTGACAGATCCCTCTGTTCTGCATCAGACGGGCTTTGTCCCATCACAGGCGTCCGGGCCTTGGAAGGAGCCACCAATTAAACCTCTTGAGCTGGGAAAATCTGAAGCCACTTTGGAGTGTCTGTTCTGATTAGGCAGGATGAGAGGACGCCCATCACCCTGCGGGCCCCGCTCCCTGGTCTCAATTTTCTCTCTTGCCTCCACCAGGTGCGAGAGGTGTGAGAGGAGCTTCACGCAGGCCACCCAGCTGAGCCGGCACCAGCGGATGCCCAATGAGTGCAAGCCAATCACCGAGAGCCCAGAATCAATCGAAGTGGATTAACTGATTGACTGGTTGGAATTAAACTGCAAGGAAAGTCATGATTAAATGTCACGGACACTTAAGCAAAACCAAAGATTTCCTCGGAGCAACTTTCAATCAGTCCCAGAAAACCAAAAGCAGTAATAAAATAAGTAAGATGTTAAGAGATATCGATCCCGGCGTGGAAGTCAGACCGGGAAAGAGATTATTTATTTATGACTAGGGATGAGACTCATTTCAGTGGACAACTAACCTGGGATGGCCCACATGTCCAGTCCTACCATGTATTTGCTTTGTTTCTAAAAAGCTTTTCTAAACTGTTATTTAATACCAAAGGGAGGAATCATATGGGTTCTTCTGCCCACAGTTGTGACTAAGAATGCACAGGGACTTGTTTCTCGTTGCACCTTTTTTTAAATAGCATGATCCAAGGGGACCCATTGTACAGCCCTTCTTCCTACTGTTTCGGATTGGCCTGGCCTGGCCCGGCGCTGGTGGCCCGGCGGGGCCCGTGGAAGCAGAAGTGAGAGCTCTGCCCAGTCGGTACCACCTTCAGCCCCACGGGCATCCCATTCTGTGTTTTCCGAGCTCACTCCTCATGCACTTGTCACGTGGCTCCTTCCATCCAAAGGCCTGCTCTTGATGTTGAAGAGCCTGGAAGCAGAAGAAAATGGTTTAAATGTCAACATTCAAGGAAAAAAATGGGGGACTTACTTTGTCCTGTTTCAAAAACATGTTAAAATGTACGGAGCTTCATAATACAGTATATTGTTCTGAAGCAGCTAGTGGAGAAAATTTTGTTTTCAATAACATTTTAGCTTTAAAAAAAACCCCACAAAAATAAAAGTTCTTCGGTATGAGGCTGAATATAAGGTATTAGGCTTCACGTAATTTTTTTGTCGTTGTTGTGTCTGTGGAAGTGTTGAGTGCATGAAAAATAGTGCCAGGCCCCTTTAGGCAGTTTCATCTTCCTTCCTCATAGACCCTCCTGGGTGTGCAGGGAGCTTTCCTGCAGAAACAGGCACAAGGAAACAAGGAGACATTGAGAGGAGGAGCCACACAGAGGACTGTGGTTAGAACAGACTGCCCAGGAAAAAGCTAAATTTATCCGTGGAAATTACCTTTTTTTTTTCTCCTGTGGCCCTTGGTAATATTCTTCTCTCAGCATTGATCCATTGAAAGGGAGAATGATGTACACAATTTCACGATTTCTGGATTGGGTGCTAGGAAAGTAAGTTTAACTTCAGCTAAGCTTTTGGTAACTCAACAATGATGTTCTGTACATTGGATCATCTTACATGAAATGATTCAACTTCTGGAAGAAACAGTGGCTTCTTTCCTCTTGTCTATTAGTTCACAGTAGCATCTCAGAGACTGAGTCTACCTTGATGGCCAGAGCAGATAAAACTGTTCCAGCTAGAATGCTTCGTTAACCGTAGCAATCTCTGTGTAGATTTCTTAGTCTCCTGATGACACACATTGCCTTTTGAGGATCTCCTTGTCTTTTTAGGCCTCCTGTTGTCTTCTCTCACCAAGAATCTGAGACACATCACTGAACTGACCACTGAAAGGATGGAGACTGCCTGGTTCAGTTTGATGGATTTTCATGTATTTGGTTCTGAGAAAATCCTCCTCCCCTTTTAATGTTGCTTCCCCACCTCTTGGCACCACTGCCAAATGCAAAATGGAGTAAAACAGGGCTCCCCTGGTTGTGTTTGTAATTTACATGTATGTGATGATAGGCCCCCAAAAGGAACGTGACAAATTCTGACTTCCTATGTCCATTCTCAAGTCATTTACCTACAACTTCCTCCCGGTTTTCCTTTGGCTTCTTATCATGCAAATAGTAAGCTGGATGACTGTGGCTGATTGAAAGGTTTCTCTCTGCTCAATAGGGGTGTGTTCTGATTTTGCTGCTCCTTGCCTGAAGTGATGGAGGCATTTGCCAACAACGTGTGGCAAGGGGAAGGGTGGAAAGAGTATGTAGCCATATCCACCCAAAACTGAGAGACAGTGACAGATGGGCTGCACAGATGAGCAAGCTGTTCCATTTATTAAGGTCAAAATACTTGGTTGTACCTTTTTAAAATAAGGAGGTTCACCTGCATGTTTCTAATATTTTTTTCCTGCAAGAAAAATTAATTCAATCATTTGCCTCCTTTCATAATTAAACTCGATGTGCCCCACTGAGCTCCTCCCCCTGCAAGCACGGGAAGCCTTCACTTTGCTCTTGATATCTGGCACAGGAAGGGTTTTCATAGCCATGGTCTTTTCCACTCCAATGGCTTTCCCATCTGATCCCCAAGTTTCACTTAATCTGGCAGTAACCTCTGTTCCCAAAGATTCTTCTAGTCTTTGAGTCTAGTTAAGTTTCTTTCTCTTCTTTATTAGTAAGAGAAAATTTTGGCATCTATTGTCTACCAAATTTGGTTAGAAAAATATTTTAGAAAATAGGGTACATTCACAGCTTTCCCATTGCTGTTCCATTGCCAGGGGGTAGCAGACAGCCTAGGCTGTCTGTCCATGAGACAGGCCTTCACTGCACATCGACTTGGGGCCTTGAGGCAGGTACTGAGATCATGGAGCCCTAAATGCTTTTAGTTGAAGTATGTACTGGGGAGGGTTTTTTCCTTAAAACCACCCAACAATTGCTTCAACATTTTCTATGTAAAATTGACAGATATTCCCTTGGGACACTGTAAACGGTGGTAAAAAAAAATGCAGTTCTAAAGATTTGTCAGTCCCCCTTCTTAACGACTTTCTAATAAATCATGGCATAAAGAGAATAAATGCTCCGAGTCACTGAGGAAAGGTGAGGATAGCCAAGCTGAGAAAGGGAGACAGAGTTTGAAGCAATCTCTTCACCCTTTTTGATCAATGGAGACAGATTCTCCCCTCTCCTTGGAATAAGACCTACCATCACAGCACATGCTCGTTGGTCTGGCTCTGAGTCTAAACCAGAGGGTAATGCTGCATAAAAGTGGAGATGTAGAGGATGAGGGGTGGGGCTGCAGACATCACATTTCTAAAAGTAGCTCAATAATTTTAGCAAAGCTGAAGATTTTCCCCAATACATGCATATGATTTCTTAAGCTGAGCTTTTCATTTTGGTTGTTTTTATTGTTAAAAATGACTCCCCCCTCCCCACAGTATCTATGCTTTTGTAAAGTTACTGTGTGGGTAATGAAAGCTATAAAAACTAAGTCTTGTATAATTTATATAATTTGACTCAATTAGTAGGTAGTTACTGAATATTCAGGCAAGGGTTAGCCTTATGGGGGAAACTGTTTTTTTTTTTCATAATAGGAAAAGATTATGATATCACTTCTGTCTTCACAGGGCTTACAATTTATTGGATTGCGCCTTAGAAAAACTTCATTCTAGTCCAGCTACACAAAGATTTACAAACATGTACCAACTCCTCCAGTTTTTTCCAGGAGTCAGTCAGTTCATATTTTATTAATTTACTCAAGAAACACGTACTGAACTCTTGATTTGTATCAGATCCCACTCTAGGTGCTTGCTATTAAGCAGCATAACTCAAGTGACTATTTGTGAGAAAATCATGTTCTCCCCGGCAGTGGTAGGCTGGTAGCAGGGCTCTCTCAGTCCTAGGATCATTGTCTCAGTGAAGTTACAGGGATTCCTGAGGGATCAGAAGGATGTATGCTGGAGGATCAGAAGGGAGCATATTTCAAAACAAATTAAGATGCACAACTTAATTGGTTTTGGTTGACTCCCTGGGCTATGGGTTCTTAGCAACAATATCAAGATACTAAGATTAGGGCCAGATTTTAGGGGTTTTATGACCCTATTCCAGTGATAAGGCAACAAATGGGGACAGGGCTGGGAAAGAGCTGCAGACCTGCTTGGGTCTGAAGAGCCTCCTGGGACGGCGCTGGGCAATGCAGCCCTGTCCCCGGTGTGTGCCCGTGGTGCTTCCAGAGGTGGGGCTGCCTACCTTGCCCTCAGGTGCTTCAGTGAGCACAGAGTGGATATTCACCCTTGATTTAAAATTAGCAGCTTTGGTTAAGTTTTAGCTTTTTAAGCTCTTTATGCACTAAAACTGGAGGATCTTCCTCGTCGGTAGCATGGCCCTCCGAGTTGCAAAGTTCATTGCTCGTCATTGGTTATAAGGAGTGTTCTTGTAAAAAAGAAACCCAAAAAACCATACAACTAGTATTTGATTGCTTTTCATACTAGAAGTCGCACTATTACTACAGGGTGTCCCCCCCAAAAAAATGTATAAGCATTTTGAATTATTACAAATTCAGAGTTTATTAACATACAGTTCATCATCAAAACTTAAAAGGATGTATAGTATTTTTTTGTCAATGCCTGTTTTCAAACTGATGACCGTTTGGTTCCAGGCACTGTTTTCTGGTAACTCGAAGCAATGGAATCACAAACATCAGGAGTCATTTCATTCTGTATTTGTGTGCCCTCAATTTGTGGACTGTTGCCGGTTTTGAACCCTAAACTTTATCTTTTCTGAATTCCTTAAAGAATAATATAGCACTTAATTACAAATTTTCTTTGTTCAAAGCTTAGTCTGGCTTTACCCAGTATTTCAAATCAGTTAAACTTGAAAAAGAGTGAAAATTAAGTGAGTTATCAGCTATTGAAGTGTGTATACATTTGGGGGGCATACCTTATATATTTGTTTTGCATGAATTTTAAAAAATGAAACACAGTATCTGTTGAGTTGTTTAAAATGGGGAACTTGGCACAAAGTAGGGCATTTCCAGAATAACCTGGGGTCAGTGGGTCACTTGGAGCAAACCAGTCATTCTTATATTAAGGTTGCATGTGACTGCAAAGACCAGGCCAGGAATAACAAACAAAATAAGCACACTTTCCAAAAAGTTAGCTTCTGTTTCTTTCCTTTATGTGCATTTAATTTTATTTCCCACAGCCTTTATGGATTTCTGACACCAAATCTTGAAAGGTCCTAAGAGCTATGCTTCTCTAAGTGGTAACAGCAAGTTCCAGAAATGTCATTTGTTTGTCAGGATCCCTTCAAGGTGAAGAGGTTTGGAGACATTTGATGAAGTGACTAGATGTTTGGGTACTTATTCCTCCCAGGGTCTGAGGCTCTCTCTTATCACTGGCACTTCTCTGAACTACCACAAAACAGCAGAGTCCCGGGAAGAGCCACCTATTTCAGGCTTTCTCAAGATTAAATTCTACAAGCCCAGACCAGCTGTCAGGTATAACTGAGCAGAGCGCCAAACTGAAAAGAATATTGCTCTATCTGTGGAAGACTTGCTACAGATGTTTAGCCTGTAATCCATGGTTGTGTTTAACATTTAAAGTATGTATTTTTGGTTCTTCTTTTAAGTAATGAATGTCAGATGTTGCATCAGATCAATATGAACAATGATAAAAATGTCAATCAGAAAACAGAGCAAGGTCATAAAACTATCGAATCATCTTCCTTATACATTGAGAAGCTACCACTGTATTTAGAATTGTGACAGTATCTGTTGCAAAAATTTTAATGGAAAAATAAAGTCTGAGCATATTCCCTCAGAGTAGATGGGGATGGTAATAACGACAGCAGCGTATACAGTGCGATTACTGTCAGGCACTGTTGTAAGTGCTTCACAGGGATTATTTCACTTAACCCTCAATTACTCTGTGACAAAGATACTATCATTACCCCGTTCACATACATACTTCATTTGCTCTTAGCCACTTCTTTATTTTTCCCCCTCCAAAACCACATGATAGTAACTTTTCAAAGGGAAAATATTTCCTTATTCGAAGTTTATTTTCTGAGAATGAGAGCTTTTAAAAATAAACACAAGTATAATTTACTTATAAAATATGTTTGGGGAAACCATAATATCCTTAATGCTAAAATACTCTTAAAATATATGTCCTTTAGGTTGCCGATTTTGTAATCCCCAAATCTGTGCGGCTGAACAGCAGTGTCAAACACCCCATTGCTGGCAGGAATTGTTTTTATTTTTCTAACTACGTAGCTAGCATTCCACATTAAAAGAAAATAAATCCTCTTGAGTATGTGATCACACCTTAGGACAAATGGCACCAGGCAGGAAGGCAGGTGATGCTGGGCAGTGGCCAAAAATGAAGAACGAGGCTTGAACACTACTGACAAGTGAAGGCGCGTCCTGAACAAGGCTAAGTGGAATCTAGTTGTCTGTCTTTGTTCTGACTGAATGCTAAGTGAGTGCCTTGTCGGGCATCAATGGGGTAATTATGTAGTCTTGTCCATTACGACTATGAGCTTATGCTGTTTGCCTGCGAGCTTAAAGGGGTGAGATAGAAAGCCTGGGGTCAGGTTTGGTTTGTCCAAGGCACAGGTCATGCAGCTGCATGAATGAGGCACTCAAGGAGCCAGTTCAAGGTCTTAGGCTCAGTCTAGACGAGACTATTTGTAAGATGCATTCAAAAAGTTCACAAAATTTCTTTATGACCTGACTTTACTAGAAGGAAGTTCTTCACCATGGCATGGGAACCACATTGTATTCTACTTTTGTCCAAATTCAGATTCTAACGGGCACATTTGTTTATGAAAAGGATGAACACGTTTTTTCCTGTCAGTCAAACAGGATGGGCTCCTGTTGGTATTTCCTGTTTCCTGCCTTTCGAAGCATCCCTGCTGTTGCCTTTCTCCCCCAATGCTTGGCACAGCACTCCCAACTGAAAACAATCTTGATATAAACTTCAGCAAGCTGGAGATATATTTCTACAGCAGAACTCTTTGGAGCTAAAAAAAAAAATCCTGTCACAGCAGGTGATCACCACATGTCCATGAGAACAGCCATTTCAGACCAAATGTCCACCAACTCACAGTCCCTGCTGGTCCCCTTGCAGGCATCCTCTAATGAGAAAAACAACCCTTGTAGACTTTACTTTCATTGAACAAGCTGAGACACATACTCAGGTTTCTTCCAACTTGGAGAGATGAAATAGCAAAAATAGAGGCATAATTCTTTTCCTGGGAAGTTTACTCTGAGAAAGAGGGTTCCTCTTGGTACACAAGCAGAGGCCAAGGTGGTGACTCACACTAAGGAAAACTTGGGCTCAGAAAAGCAAAGTAATTTTGGAAACCTGATGTCCCCAAGTCCATTTATTTTGTTATATTAAGGGGTAGGCAAACCTAGCTTAATAGTATGCTATTAGAAGTGTGACATTAAATGCTCTCAAGGCATTGTGTAAATTACCTTCATATACCCATTTAAACTAGTGTAAATGGTCCCTCACTGGAATAGAAATATGTCTCTCTCCATCCTCCGACCACATAAAATGCCTAGAGTTAGTGCTCTATTTCAGTTTTCTGAGGTTTGGAAAGTTTAAGTCAATCAAGAGAATGAGGAGAAGCTCACTGTGGGTGGGAGGGCACTGACTCTATGGGTCACTGGTATGACAAGAATGATTATCCTGTAGTTAGAATGGGAAACAATGTGCTTATGTTGTTTAGCTCTATTAAACACACATCTTTTGAAAAAAACTACAAAGGACCCATGAGATCATGCATGCAGCTGGATTCATGATAGAATCTATGGGATTACATTATGTTTAAATGAAAAACAGGCACACTTTTAGAGATAATTGACCAAGACATGTAAATATATTTGATTAATAAAACATTCCTATGCTGACTTAATCTGCTGATGGTATCTCTCTCCAGTCCCATGTTGGTTGCATGTCCAACTGTTTGATTCTAGCGTTTAGCTTAGGTAATAGGAAGTCAACAAGCTCTTTCTGGGAAAGCATACATTGGAAAATAGAATGCTTATAGCACTAGCTATCAGAGTGACTGTTAAAACTCAGTCCCATGGTTTCTTCAGATATGTTTAAATTGCTTTTTTGC
>PVJN01033633.1:0-23518 GCA_004026805.1 Lasiurus borealis | reverse complement strand
ACTCTTCTAGAAGAGGAAGAAGAAAGAGGTAAAAGACAAAAAATTATGAACAAATACATATCTATCAACAAGTGAATCTAAAAATTAAGTGAACTAAAAATTTGATCAACAGAATAAACTGGTGAATATAATAGAATCAGGAGCACAGAAAGGGAGTGGACTGTTAATTCTTAGGGGGAAAGAGGTGAAGGGTGTACAGGGAGAGACTGGACAAAAAGCATACACCTATGGATGAGATCAATGGGAGGGAGCTAAGGGCAGAGGGAGGGTGGGAACTGGGTGGAGGGGTGCTAGGGAGGGGAAAAAAGAGAAACAAATGTAATAATCTGAATAATAAAGATTTAATTTAAAAAAAAAGAAAAAAAAAGAAAAAAAAAGAAAGCTATAATATCTCAACATAAAAAAAATAAATAAATACAAATGAGCTATTACAGAAGAGTCATGAGGATGTAAGGCATAGCATAGGGAATATAGTCAATAATATTCTAATAACTAGGTATGGTGTAAGATGATTGTGAGATTTATCTGGATGATCGCTTAGTAACTTGTATAATGTTCAGTCACTGGGGTGTATATCTGAAATTTATACAATAATGTATGGCAACTGTAATTAAAAAGTAAAAAAAAAAATGGTTTAAAAAGAGAAGACTGAAGACAAAGTCACCCTGAAGGTATTTGTGTCTCTGTATGTGTGTGCATGCACATGCGTGCATGTTTGTACACATTGGTATGTGTGTTTCTGGAATAGAGCTGAGGTGACTAATTCACAGCTTCACACCTAAGATGTATCAGAGTTAGGCTGTTTGTATTAAATAAAATTTTCTTCTTCACCTTAAAAAAGAAAATGCCTCCTCCAAATAGAAGAGATAATTACATTTTATTTTTAAACATAGTATATAAAATATTCTTATAAGAGCATTTAAATACAGACTTTTTTTTTCTTTACCGATTAAAGGATTATTATGTGTGTCTTTATAGCCCCATTGCCCCTCCAAATACTGCCCTTATCTGCCTTTCAATTGAGGCATTTTCTATAAAAAGTTTTATTGAACAACCCTTAGTCTCATCTATAGCACATTAATGAGGTTGTAGTAGGATATATGAGCTTAATTTTGTAAAGTGAAATAGGGGTTAGAGGAGAAGTTTCTCATATCCATTCCCTCTTTGACATTCTCAGTTTGACTTTTAAGACTTCCATGAATGAGTCCTAGCCTAACCATTAATTTATTTCATTTTGTTCCATTAGATTCAATGTAATTAAATTCATTTTAGCCAAGATGCATTGAGTGTCTACAATTATCAAGGCTTAATTCTCTTTGGTATTATTTTCTATTATTTATTCCTATTTGAAATATTTTTCAAATGGACCATTTGTTTTGTCTTTATTACAGGCTGTCTTTATTACTATTTAAGTTATACCATATTATTTGTAGTCATCTTTTCTTCCTTTCTGTATCTTCTTCTTTATCAAAGCGAATATCTTATTCATTTACATAACTAAATAATTTTTGTTTTAAGATTATAAATTAAGAATGTGGCAAGGTCTTTGAAATTCAAATGCACAGTGAAAATGTTTATCTACATTGAAGAGAAATTCATTGTGCTATGCAGACCATTTGCTGAGAAGTATGCTGATTCAAAGTCATTCTACTTTTTACTAGTATTTTTCTATGTATGAATTCAAAAATGTCTGGTTTATTTTACTACTACATGTAACCTTGGCAGAAACCTTTCCCTTATTTATTTTAAAGAGTAACTTACATAGAAAAATTCTTTGTGATTATTTACTTATTAAAAGTTAAATATACTTCCACTGAATTTAACATTGCTTTATTAAGTTTCTATATCCTCTTTCATAAACCATTGCATTGGAACAATGTTTCAGATAATTTGTCTTTCCCTAAATGTCACACCTGTTCTCATGCATATATAATAACATCACATACACACACACAAACACAAAGATACAGACATTTTTAGTTTTTATGAAGATCAAAGTGAACATTTCACAATGCGAATACACCATTTCTTTATAACGGTGGCTAATATTTGGAAACTAATTGGGAAAACTAGGACACATGTGATTTTAAAATATTGACTGAAGCTAATTTACAATCTGAATTATTTTTGTTTTAATAAAATGTTATTTTCAAGTGTTCAGCACATAGCCACATAATTCTGTTATTTTGAAGTCTTTTGTGTCCTTACTTGTCTTTTAGATTTAGTCAAGTAAGTAATTGCCTCTTCAAGTAATGTCAGTTCTATTAAGAACCTTCACTCTTCCTTGAATTCCTAGGTTAGCCTTTGTACCTTTCTTACTCATACAATGAGATGATGGAATCCATCCTTTCACCATCATACTGCCATATAATTATGCTCTTAATCCTTTTCATAAAGACATTGACTTAGCTGTTTATTTTCCTTTCAGAAAAAGGGCATATCATCATCATCAGGTAAATGCATAGATGAAATAGACAAAGATTAGATATAAAGAATTCTGACTAGTGGCGTTTGTGTTGAAATATAAGTTCTCACCATTCAGAGGAATCAGCAAGGATTAATATCTACAGGACCTTTTCTTTGAAATCAATTATGTGACGAACAATACAGACTCATATCCGCAATCAGGGTCAGCAGATCAGTTACCCTTCATAATTCTTACTCTTCCCTGATGTATGCCTTGGAGAAAATATTATGGATTGTGAGTACTGCAGCTGCAGGCTTGGTAGAGTCATACATATTTTAGAAAAGACTCTATATGGAAATTAACTCAAAATTAATTATTTCTTCTATAAGTGTCCTTTCAGTAAAGTTTATTTCATTGTCCAATTTATTTCTCCACATAAAAAAACACAATATGAACACTGTTTGGGGTGGGAACTCTGTGATAGGAAAACACTATATTAGGTTGAAGGAGTTTATAGCATGGTAGGATGTTTAAAATTGAGTCATAAAGCATAGTAAATCACTTGATAAACATCACAACAATATTCAAAGAAATTCAATGGTTTACTTCTAGTGGGAGGATCATGGACTAGCATGAGCAAAGACAAGGAAGTAGAGCAATGGATGGCCTTGAGGTTTGAGGGAATATTGTTGCCAATTACAGACATGACAAGTGAGACAGAATATTTGATTGAGGATTTCCTTTTAGATATTTTCTTAGACCTGTTAGCTTTGATTTGCTCTTGGAACATCTAGAGAGATTTCTCTAGCATACAGTTTTAAAAGCAAAGCTGAAACTCAAGAAATAGGTTAAAGGGAAATATATCAATATGATGATTGAGTACACTGACACATTGGTTGGAGCTTTAAAGACCATTGACTTATGAAAGATGACAGTATTAAGATAGAAAGGAAGATAGCTTTCGGGTTGCTAAGGAAATAGAGAGCAGTGAGCAAATAGACAAGAAAATCGAAGACTTGGGTATGTTTATAGTGAAGGAAAGAATCGGAGTTAGGATGAAAACCATGAGATTACAGTCAACAAAATGTGTGGAATACATATAAAAAGAAAAGGAATTATGAATTTCATCAGTTGGAGGATTAAGATGAAGAAGCAACTCTTAGTTTTATTTTTGATACCAAATTTATGGGACTATAGGAGAACAATGATTGTATAGCTAGGGGATAAATGCAGAAGCAAGTATATACTATCATTCAAGAAAAATAAGGAAGGGCACACACACACACACAAAAAAAAAGGAAACATCCTGTCATATTTGCTCATTTTGTTCACAGAGCAGACAAGGTTTTAATTAAAATCAATTAGAATTTTCTCCCAGGCTTCAGGCACCTCAGAAAATCATGGAAATCTTTAGAAGTTTGGCAATATATTTGTTAAAAGCTGAGAATATGGCTTTATTAAGTTGGTTTGTCCTTTCTGCAACCTGAAAACAGCTTCCCTTACTCTTTGAAGCTCTCCCATCAGGCTCCCTGCCAGGTGCAACACAGACCTCATTCCTAGTGCAGAGATCCTCTTTCTTTGTGTTTGTGCTTCAGGGCATGTTTCAAAATTGATAGATCAAGTTCTTGGTTCAGCCAGTCTTTAAAACACGGGCAATTTATAAATGAGCTGTTTCAGTTCTGAGAAAAAAGTATTTGTTGGATCATTACTTATGGAATGTTCAGATTTTCAATACTCTACATATTTTGTACAGTTCCTGGAACCTGAATTATTAAGCTAGATTTTATAGAGGAAGAAAGAGAATTAGTGATGTGATAATTTTTTCTTTTTTTTTTTGCTTTTGTTTACCTAGTCTGTCAAAGAAAGTATTGGGGACCTTTAAAAAGATATGCTTTTGGAAAAAAATAAAACTTCAAAAAATGCAATTCAAAGTGTATGCTGTAAATATGCATCATAAAAATTCTGACAGTCCTCCATTGTGTGTGACTTGAAAGGAAAAAGGCCCTGATAGAAAATATTCTATGCTTTTGCTTTTCATTGTAAGAGAAAGAAGGTTTTAGGAAAGTGTTTAAAAGGTCATAGTTAAAAACTCAAGGAAAATAACATGATCCTTGAAAATAACAGTAAACAATATTTTGTTTGAAATACCTTCTAAATAGGAAAGTTAGTAAAAATTCTTGCTTTCTCTCTCTCTCTCTCTCTCTCTCTCTCTCTCTCTCTCTCTCTCTCTCTCTCTCTTTTTAGGCTTTAACTAGAGGCCTGATAGATAATATTCATGGAAGGGGCTTGGCCCTCAGAGCCCTGAGCTTGATCCGGAAGCACTTCTGGAAGGTCGTTCAGCTGTCCAGTCTAATAAGTATATCATGCTTTTATTATTATAGATAAAAGGTGTTTACACCTTGAACCACTTATGGGAAGAAGTAGGCGAGTCAAAGGCTAAAACCTACTATGTTTTATTAACTCTCTTAAATTTTAGAAAATGAGGATAGCTCTAAAATTCTAGTTGCTTTGCCTAATACAAGTGCAATGAGAACTGTAGATTTGGCTCAATCAATAATCAATATGTTCTTAATTTTTCAAATATATTTTATAATATTTTCAATAATTATCTGGCTATCTTGTGGTGGCCATCTTGTGTCCACATGGGGACAGCCATCTTTGACCCCATGGGGCAGTCATCTTGAGTGTTGGAGTGTTGGTCAATTTGCATATTACTCTTTCATTAGATAGGATAGAGGCCTGGTGCACATGTGGGGGCCAGCTTATTTGCCCTGAAAAATGTCCCGGATATGGGTGGGGGTTTCCTTGAGGTGTGGGGCAGCCTGGGTGAGGGTCTGGTGGTAGTTTGCAGGCTGGCCACACCTCTCAGCCACCCAAGTGGGGGCTCTGGCAACTGGGATTTATTTATCTTCTATAATTGAAATTGTGTAACCTTGAGCAGAGGCCTGGGCAGGACAGAGTGTGCAGGAAGTTTGGCTTCCTCCATTGCAAGGGAAATCCAAGCCTCCTGCTTGCTCTGTGGCCGTAGCCATCTTGGTTGGGTTAATTTGCATACTTGCTCCTGATTGGCTGGTGGGCATGGCTTGTGGGTGTAGTGGAGGTATGGTAAATTTGCATATTATTCTTTTACTAGATAGGATACCAAAATTTGCCCAGCTGGTGGTTGAGGATCAACTCATAAAGCAGGAGGTCACAGTTTGATTCCATATGCCTGGGTTGTGGGCTCCATCCCCAATAGGGGAGGCAGCCAATCAATGTTTTTCTCTCATCATTGATGTTTCTATATATATATCTCTCACTCTCCCTTCCTCTCTGAAATCAATAAAAATATATTTAAAAATAAATAAATAAACCAAAATTTATAAATCATCTACAAATTCCACCACTACTTACTCTCCTTATTCCCATCAGTTCTGTTGTTATTATCTAATATAATTCTTTTCTACATTTTAACCACTTATTATTTATAGAATTTTTGAACTGAGATGTGCTGTTTTCATTCTAATCACTGTAAATTTAGTTGTGACTATTATTTTGGAAATTTATCTAAGATTAGTTGTAAGTTTTTAAGATTCTAAATAAATTATGATCCCACACAGCTAGGATTTTTTTGACAATAACTATATCATAAGGCTTATAAAATAAAATAAATTAAAACAAAAGTACATCTGTGCATATTTTTTTTTATTTCTCTCCTGGTAACATTGAAAAGCTACAAGGGGTAGCCCATTTTTAGTACATCTAAAAAGGTATTTTTCTCACCCTTAAACTTACTTTTTTATGCATAACATCTCTCTCTCTATACACACACACACACACACACACACACACACACACACACACTTTTTCATAGAATCTCAATTCTTTTTGTTCATTTGATTTTTTCTTTACTTCTCAACCATTTTTTCATGTGACTTAAACTTACTAAGAAAGTTTTATAGCTAAATATATGAGTTTTGTTATCTAAAGTTTATGAAACTATTTAAATTTCTACATTGCCTACATTTCACATTTGGATATCACAGTTCAAGTGAATAAAGGAAATATTTGTAAATTCAACAAATATTTAATGAATAAATATTGAGTTCAAAGTCCTTTGTCTAATGCCACAGGTGGGAATAGAAAAATAGCCACTCAAGAAGATTATAATGTATATAGTTGGGGCATTATATCTGAAATACAAGTCAGAATTAGCTGTCATTATGTAGGGCTTTAGAATGGCTGAGAGGATTAGAAAAGACAAATCTGAAGGAGGTGAAATTTGAACTGGTATTCTTTAGAGATAAGTAGATTGATGTTATGTCTGTGAGGAAGAAAGGGGTAGAAGGGATTCCCAGGAATGGGTGAAGCATGAGTAATGTCTCAAAAAAAAAAAGGAAAATTATGGGGACACAATTGTAGCTGAACATAACTGGATTATTAGAGATTTATTTGAGATCAGTGGGATATAGAGGCCACCTTGTAGAAGACTTTAATATCTGATTGCATGTATTGAGATAGGTAATTGTGTGCCCTTAAGGAGAGACCTGACAACTTAAAGAATAATAACAGAGAAACAATTAGACATTAGCATTTTCAATTGATTAGAGCAGCAGAAAGTCCTGCAGGCATGAAAGCAATTTATAAGGATTTACAATAAGCATTGTAGTTAAAGAGAAATTGAAAGGCATTGCAGATAGTATATACTCTAGAGCAGTGGTTCTCAACCTTTCTAATGCCATGACCCTTTAATACAGTTCCTCCTGTTGTGGTGACTCCAGCCATAAAATTATTTTTGTTGCTACTTAACTGTAATTTTGCTACTGTTATGAATGGTAATGTAAATTTCTGATGATCTTAGGCAATCCTGGTAGCCATTGTCAACCTGTGGGTTACAGTTGCAAAATTACAGTTATGAAGTAGCAACAAAAATAATTTTATGACTGGGGGTCACCACAACCAAAGGAATTATATTAAAGGATAGAGGTGTTAGAAAGGTTGAGAACCACTGCTTTATAGGCTTTTTCAATGGTGTGAATAGGTCCCAAAATGCCATTAATGATCAAAGGTTTAATCGATTTGTTTAATGAGCAAATAGAATCATCAATGAAAGATCTTGAGAGGTCAGAAGGAGGAGTTACCCACTGAGAGATAAGTGCAGTGTTCTTGGGTCATGTTACCATCATGGTTTCAGGGGAGGCATCCAACTGACAATGTCTAACACCTGCTTATAACCATAGGGCTTAAGCTAGGGAGAGAGGACATTTGGACTGGAGATATGGATGAGGGGGTGAAACATTTTCATAGACAGAATTGCTACAGATTATGATAACAGATGAGAAAGCTGAGAGATAGAGTTCAGAAGATAAACACATGCAAATTGAGAAAAGTAACCTTGCGTAATATGTTAAATTGGGAGCTGGGAGAAAGACAGTGGAGTTACATTTAAAAAGAAATGTCAAAATTTCAAGTACAAGATATGTAATAAAAATAAAATTCTGAGCATAATTAATATAAAAATTTAGTGGATTCAGTCTAGAAATTTTATTCACAAAAATAGTAAAAATTTTCATGATTAAGAAAGTTGGCAATTTAAATTTCATCAGTTTACAAAGTCAAAGACTATTAGAGTTGAAGAGAAACTTGAGTACCCAGTTTTCTAATTAGTAATTGAGTCTTTCTATAATGTTTCGACAAGTGGCTAGAGAAATTTCTCTAATACCTAAAGTTTTCCTCCATAGGTTGAATACATCTACTGGGCAAAGTAATTTATTTCATTATTTTATTTGTTTTTAAAAATCCTCCCTTTTGACCAGTAAGTGTTGTTCAGTCGTTGAGCATCAACTATGAACCAAGAGGTTTTGGTTCAATTCCCAGTTAGAGCACATGCCTAGGTTGTGGGTTCAACCTTAGTGTGGGGCATGCAGGAGGCAGCTGATTAATTATTCTCACTCATCATTGATGTTTCTATCTCTATTCCCTTCTCCCTTCTTTTATAAAATCAATAAATATGTATATATTTTAATCCTTCCTTTTGTTGAACCTAAAATTTGCCTTAGTTTCCCACCATCTAATAATTTCAATTATGGCTTTAGGAACAATCAAATGTAAATCGAACCCATCTTTCATTTAACAACTATCAGTATGACTGAAGACAGCTATATTGTGCCAATTAAGTCTTCTGTTTCCCAGGTTAAATTGCTTCTTTCTGTGAATCTATTTATTTTATAACATAGTCCCAGTTGTCTCAGATACCAGCCATGCCCCTGTGTATAATATTCTGTTGCAAGGTGCTTTTCAAATGGAAGTTTCTAGAATTTGATGCAAAATCCTAAGTGTGGTTTGACCCAAACAAAGTTTTATTTGGTACTTCTTTGGAGACTGCCACAGATATAGCAATGTCTTCTTGGAAAGTATATTAAATAAAGGAGCATTGCACTTTCAATCAACTTAAACATAGAGAGTTATGCAATGCCTCTTCCTTCTAATACCTATAAGATTAAATTGTTGACTTGGAATGCAAAGCATATCTATTAAAAACTATTTTCATAAATTTAGCCAATTGTACCAGACTGTTCAATACTTTTGCTCCATTTCTGACAGCTAATAAAAGGCTCATTAAACTTTGGCCTGAGGGCAAAATCCAGCTCACTGCCTGTTCTGTAAATAACATTTCTTTGTAACACAACCATGTTCATTATTTTATGCTTCAATGTCTATCCCTGTCTTCACTTGTAAGTGAAACTCAGCAAAATTGAGTATTTTTAACAAAGAATGTGTGGTCCATTTAATGTAAAATATTTAGTATCTTGTCATTTATAGAAAAAAACTTTCCCAGTCCTGAATCAGTATATCAGTAGTTCATATCCTTTCCTGCAGATTCTGTGAAAATACATCTATGTTCTCATGCAGCCTAATGATTAAGTGGTTGGACAGAGTAGGTCATTAGAGGCAAAAATCCAGTGAATACATAATCATTTTTATTAACTTTTTAAACCTGATGTAACCCAAATAATTAAACTATCATCCAGCCCACATTTTTTGCTATATGATGAAATAACTTGCTGAAATTCAGATATACTTTCCCTGCTACACTCCCAGGCATACCAGCCCAGTGACACTCTGAAACTGGATGGAAATGGAGTAATTGAAATAACTTCTTAGTGAGCCATGTTGGTTCTTAGAACTCATCATTTTATTTTTTTTCTAAGTACCTGTACCAGCTCATCTTTTTCCAATTGTGTTTCTCAGAAGACTAATCTTGTAGGACCTTAAATAAAGGGTCCAAAGTCAGATAATTTTATAAAATACTATTTGCTCTATACAGTACTTGCTTTGGAGTGACAATATACACTAGCACGTTAAAAGATGTGATATTCTATAGTAAATATAACTGCTGAACAGGAGTCATTGCATTCCTTCCACGTGTTATTTAACCACAACACTTTCATTTCTTCTTATAATGTTATTTTCCAGAAACTAGAAAAAAAATGATAAATTCTTTTGAGGAATAATGTAAACCAAATTAGCCTAATATGATGAAAAACTATTTCTTGGGGGCAGGAAAGAGAGATGGAAAAATAAGCAAGAATAGTGTGGAGTATGGATATATCTCAAAACTTAAAAAACAAAACAAAACATAGTAATATAGTTTTATTTTAAAAATGAATGTTTGTTTTCCTCTGTTTTACTTAAATTTACTGGGTTAAAGTGGCATTGTTTTTTGCACAGTAGTAAGAGTAAATTATAGACTCATTTCTATAAGAGCAGTCAGTTATAGAAACAGGCATAAAAGAAAGGAATAAAACATATTATAAATATGAAAATCTTCCATGAGAACTAGGGTTATATATTTTTTTAATTTAATAAAATTTTATTGTTCAGATTATTACATTTGTTCCTCTTTTTGTCCTTCATAGCTCCCCTCCACCCAGTCCCACTCTACCCTCTGTCCTTACTTCCTCTGCATTGTCTTCATCCATAGGTGTACTATTTTTATCCAGTCTCTCCCCAAATCCCCCTCACCCCTTTCTCCCTGAGAATTGTCAGTTCACTCCCTTTCTATGCCCCTGATTCTATTATATTCACCAGTTTATTCTGTTCATTAGATTTTTTATTCACTTGATTTTTAGATTCACTTGTGAATAGATATGCATTTGTTTATAATTTTTATCTTTATCTCTTTACCTTTTTTTTTCTTCTTCCTCTTCATAAAGAGTACCTTTTAGCATTTCATATAATACTAGTTTGGTGTTTATGAACCCTTTTATTTTTTTTCTTATCTGTGAAGCTCTTTATCCGACCTTCAATTCTGAATGATAGCTTTGCTAGGTAGAGTAATCTTTGTTGTAGGTTTTTGCTACTCATCACTTTGAATATTTATTGCCATTCCCATCTGGCCTGTATAGTTTCTGTTGAGAAATCAGCTGACAATCCTATGGGTGATCCAATGTAGGTAATTAACAGTTTTTCTCTTGCTGCTTTTTATATTCTCTCTTTTTTCTTTTGCTCTTGGTGTTTAATTATGATGTGTCTTGGTGTAGTCCTCTTTGTATTCCTTTTGTTAGCGATTCTGTGCCCTTTCTGGACTTGTCTTTTTCTTTTACCAGGTGGGGGAAGATTTCAGTCAATATTTTTTCAAATAGGTTTTCAGTATCTTGTTCTCTTTCTTCTTCTGGCACCCCTATAATTCTGATGTTGGTACACTTGAAGCTGTCCCAGAGCCTCCTTACACTATCTTCATATTGCTGGATTCTTTTTGCTTTTTGCTTTTCCAGTTGAGTGTTTTCTGCTTCTGTGTATTTCAAATCTTTGACTTGATTTTTGCATTCCTCTAGTCTGCTGTTGGATCTCTGCATATTATTCATTATTTCAGTCAGAGTATGTTTAATTTCTAGTTGCTTCTTTTTCATATCCTCGAGGGTCTCATTAAATTTATCAATCTTTTCTAGGAAATTATTGAAAAACCTTATAACCGTGATTTTGTACTCTCTATCTAGATATTTGTTTTCCTCCATTTCTTTCATTTGTGAACTGTTCCTTTGTCTCCACATTTTTGCTGCTTCCCTGAGTTGGTAGAATAGCTTTGTGTGCTAGTTGTCCTATATGGCCCAGTAGCTCCACCTTCCCAGTTACCTGAGATGGACACTCTTGGTGCACCATTTTGGGAACTGTGTGTAGTTAAGTCTTGATTGTTGTTGGTATCACTCGGGGGAATTAACCTCCAGGCCAATTGGCTGTGAAGATCAGCTGTGTCTACACCAGGAGAACTTCTTTGCTGGAGTCAGCCTTATGAGACAAGACTTGCAAAGTTGCAAAAGCCTCTGTGCTTGGCTTGGATGGTGTAGAGTCTCAGGGCTGAGCAGACAGCCTTGACTTCCCATCAGCCCTGCCCTATGAGGTTCCTGGGTCTGTGTCCCTCAGTAATCATAGCAACCCTCTCTGTGCACCCTCACACATGTACTTCCAGCCCTTTGCCTTTTGGGGCTCTCCTGAGTTTCTGTGTGTTCTGGGGACCTGTATGAGTATGGCTCCCCAAGGTCTCACCTGGAACTGGGTTCAGTGCAGTCAGAACTGGAGTTCAGTGCAGTTGGGAGGTTCTGTCTTCTTCCTGATCAGCTTTTTTGCAGCTCCTCTGAGTCTCTGTGAGCTCCTCTCTTTCCTTCTAGTTGTAGAATTTTCACTCAGCCATCCTTCCTGTGGTTCTGGATGATGTCCATTCTGTCTTTTAGCTGTAGTTTTGAAATTGTTGTATGAGGCAGCAGTTTAGGTATTCACCTATGCCACCATCTTGGTTTCTCCCAGGATTATTTCTTACTGATTTGTCGTAGCTACTCATTAGATTGTTGTGAATGAATTAGCAAATGAATTAAGGCATGCATTTTAGAATATTTTTTTGTCTTACTCTCTTTCCTTGTACTAGTAATTGTGATTTTTCCAGGCTACTGGTAAACAAACAAACAAACAAAAATACTTTTTTTTCATTGTATTTTATATCAAGACATATACACAAAAACCAGGTATCCTAAATTATAAGATGAAGAAATGTGAGTTTACCCATTCTATAAAAATAAATTTTAAAATTTCACATTTGATTAAAGCAAAATAGTCACCTTAAGTATTTCTACATTCATAGCTTTTAGACAGAGTTTGAAGGTCAATAACCACTGGGCAACAAAATTTCTTGGTTTAAAATTTAAAATGGACAAAATTAGGAATATAAAATTCAATACATAAATGTGCAAATATCTTAGATAGGAACCTGAAGTTTTCCCCCTAAAACTGCTTGGGGACATGTTATTTTAGTCTATCATTTTTAAACATTTGAGAAAAGTGTTCAAAAATGAATATTTAAACATTATGATTAAAATATTTATCAATCATCATTATACCTTTTTGGAAACCATTGACATAGTAAAACCTATTGATAATTAATTTTAATCATACAAATAATATAAAATAAAACCCTAGATAGCATTAAAAAAAACAGGACCTGTGAATTTTCCACCAATAGGAATTTTCATTTTTTATTTGAGTTGTTTCAGATGTGTCAAAATATTTCTTACATTTACTATTACTTTAAAATGATGGTAGGTATTAGATTCATCCTTGTAACTCATTCTTTAATGTATTAACAAGTGTATGCTTATTATAATAGCATATTTTTCAATGTGTTTTGATAACTGTATCTTAATACATTGAATTATTTTACATTTCTCTTAATTGTATGCATTTTCCTGATAAGAAGAGCATATTAAATTCATGGCACAAAAAAGTTAGGAACTTCATTAAATGTTAGTTTTTAAGCTTTTCCTTTGCTGTTTTTACTCCCTAGCAGGCCTCACTTGAACCTGTTGATGAACTCAGAAATGTTAAGTAACAAGAGAATTTGTTAATTAAGAATTATGCAATATCACTTTGTTGTTAGCCTATCACTCTGTTGTTCAACAATCTGTTTTTGTTGATGTTCAGGTGTCCTCAGAAATCACACTTCTTAAAGGTGTAAGTAGCATAGTCATGTAATTCAAAGAGTCCAGAATGGCTCTCATATATAAGTAGACACAGAAAGAAAACATGAAAGATTTAGAAAGATTCATTGTTCAGTTTTCTTGGCAATGGCTCACTTAAGAAAATGATCTCTCATTTTAATCTTTGTTTCTCCATTTCGTGTCTTTTTGAAAAAAGAATACTTTTTATTGATTTTAGAGAATAAAGGGGAGGGAGAGAGAAAGATCAGTGATGAGAGAGAATCTTTGATTAGGTACCTCCTGTACTTCCCACTTTGAAGATCCAGCACACAACCCAGGCATATGCCCAGACTGGGAATCAAACCATGATGTCCTAATTCATAGATACATGCTCAACCAATGAGCCACGGCAGAGCTCCACTTTCTGTCTTTTATCTCACTTTATTCTCATTATTTCATTTGAATAATATTATGTTCCTGATTTTTTTTAATGATTTAGGCCTGTACGTTAGATGTGTGCTTCTAATGGCAGCTATTCTATTTTTTTAAAAAAAATCTTTATTGTTGAAAGTAATATATATATCCCCTTTTTTTCCTCCCATTGACCTCTTCTAGCCTGCCCCTATTTACCATCCCAGGCCTTCACCATACTATTTTCTATGTTCATTGGTTATGCATATATGCATACAAGTTCTTTGGTACAGCTATTCCATTTTAAAGAATATATTTCTCTCCCATTCACCACAGAAGATATTGGCCTTCTCACCCCACACCACTCCAATTTCCACTGTGGATGATTAAGACTATCAAGATTCTGTGTCAGACAATTTTACTATGATACAACAAGTAGTAACTAGCTCATTCTTTCAGCAACTCCTAAATAAAATTACTGTCCCACTGGAAACTTTGGCAAAGATTAAACTCTGATAACTCAGTAGTTCTCAGTCTGCACCTGGGACCTGGTGCTTTGTGAGTTTAGAAGCTTGCAAAAAGTAATTCCATTAAATATCTCATGCTTGGATCCATATAGCTACGTAACCCCCCACTCATTTTCATCATTGCACTGCTTTCTTCAATATATATTTTATTGTTCATTCTATCAATAACATCTCATTTGTATTAATCTGAGTTCTGCAGAGAAACAGAGCCAATGGGAAGTTTTTGCATATACATACAATGTATGAGAGAGAGAGAGAGAGAGAGAGAGAGAGAGAGAGAGAGAGAGAGAGATCATAAAGAAGTGGCTCACATGGTTATAGAGGATGAGAAGTCTATGATCTGAAGTTGGCAAGTTGGAGACTCAGGAGAGCTGATGGCATAGTTGTAATGCTAATTTGAATCTGGAGGCAAGATAAGATTGACATTTCAGCTAGAAGAAAGTAGGTCAAACAGTGAATTCTCCCTTACTGAACCTTTGGTTCTTTTCAAGTCTTCAGTAGATTGGATGCCAGCCACTCACATTAAGGAGGGAAATCTGCTTTATTCAAATTCAATTTAAATATTAATATCAACTAAAAACAGCCTCATAAATACATCCACATATAGCCCACAAGCCCACATGTTTGGGCAAACCTCCACCTCCCATGGCCCGACAAAAATGACATAAAATTAACCATTACACCATTGATGCTTATTATATTCTATTTTATGCTAGAGTCATTGTTAGCAAGCATTCTTATATCTCCAGTGTTTTGTGTTTTATTTCAGAGAATGACCAATATTTTCATGCCCGACTCACTTTTCTATTCTGAACTTAGATTTCTTCTAATATGAAAAATTTTTCATTGAAGCCCACTATGATCAAGGCTGTTGTATCATTCATACAACATAGAAAAATATGGATATTCTTTAGCTCTCCATTGATAATTCCAGTTATTTTATTATTATTATTTTTCTGCCCTCCTTCTTTGATATTCTATGACTAGATAGGACACCCCAGCCCTTCTAGGTTATCATTTACCTACTTCACGTTCCCCATTAATTTAGGATTTTGGCTTCTAGGTAATATTTTTTTTATCATGATGTCTCACATCCTCTTTAGTAACTTTAATGTCTTTGTATATGACTAATCCATTCTTCAAAAATTACTGTGTTCTTTGAATTTAAAATATGGCTCATAGTAAATCTTAACATCTCATGCTCTTATAGTTGATTCCTCACCTTGTTAATTTACTGATCAAATTATGAAATTTTAAATAATAAAACTCTAATTTAAACAATCTTTCATCATATTATTTTGTCATTTCAGATTTCCCTCCTTTATTCCTCTGACACCTGTTCTTTGCCTTCTCTCTCTCTGGATCCTTCTCTTTCTCCACTATAACTGTAAGGTTTCCCTTCATGACTCTCTGATCCTGCTGACATAGTTTATAACATTAATTCAATCTCCTTATTGCCAACATCTTCAATGTTTTCACCCTGTAGATTTCCAGAACACTTTTTCTGAAACTCCTAAATGATTCATTCCAATCACTTGTAAATTTTTCCTCAATATATGGGGTGTTGAGTGATGTTTAATAAAAAATCTATTTCAAATGTTAGCTGTTGTCTCTACAAACATATAATCGGAATTGGCTAAGAGCAAAGCAAAAGAGAAATCCATGATGTGACCCTATTTACTTCTTTTCTAGACATAGTTTTCAGTAAATGTCTGTTCATTTTACTATCAAGAACTGTGTCAAGTCTGAGATTTTGTCCTAATCACAAGCTAACCGAATTAGCCTGCCACAATTTCATGGATGTTGGCCGAAAACATGAGCCCTCTGATCTAAAGTTTAGAAAATAATTTAAACTTGCCCAAAAAGATCTGGCTTTTTTTCTTCAGTTTCTGGGAGTTCATGTCTAAGTTCTTAAAATGTACTCCTTGAAAAAAGTGTGAGCACTGCAGACAGTGTGACAATGTTATTTCTAAAGGGGTTTAGATCACGTTGCATCAGCTGAACCTCTGGAGGGGCTGGAGACTAAGGTCAACTACATGGGCAGTCAACCATATCTAAATGATGGAGTCCCAATGAAGATGGTGGACATCAAGGTTCAGTTGAGCTTCTCTGTCTGGGAATACTCAGTGGGAATATAACACCTTATTGGGAGTAGTGAACAGACATGAGTCCACTAGAGGAAGACAACTGGTAGTGTCGTGTTTGGAATTCTTTTAGACACCACCTATCTCTCTCTTCCCTTGGCTGACTTTAATCTCTACTTTTCTTGCTATTGTAAACCATAATTGTGAGTATAACAACTTTCAATGAGTTCTGTGACTACATCTAGCAAATTATCAAAACTGAGGGTAATTTTAGGGATGCCTGAACTTTGTATTTAGTATAAGAAGTGAGAGTGGTCATGTGGACTGCCCCCCAACTTTACAATGATATGAAAAACTCTATTAGAACTCAGAGCACAGTATGAGTATTACGTATGCATCAGTTTTCCTTGTCCCATGTCGGTATTTAGAGGGGTCTATCTGGAGGCTGCATAAAGAATGGGCTTGATGCATAACTGAAGAACTCAGAACTTAGAAAATTTGAAAATTTTATACTGGATATAAAGCATAGCTATATCTTAGAAGACACTATATCTCCCAATGCCATTGTCCAGAAGGACTCACCATCTTTATCTTCTAAGGTTACTCAGTGTAGAAAGATCCTTGAAAAAAATAGTTTGGAGCAAAAGAGAAGTTAGTGCCTCTTTAGCATGATGTGCAGAAACATGAGAGACCCGTGGAGAAGTGTCTTCCCACAATTTCATGCTTCAATCACAGCAAACTACCTATACTTTTCTTAAGTACTTTCCTGGATCACATGTCTATTGTTTGGTCAAATTGCCTTTCTGTCTGAAATATACTGATCATAGTAACAAATATATTTTGTTTTTAAGATTTTTTTTCAAAGAATTAAAAAATTGCTCATAAATTCACCTTTCCATCTGGTCTTCATTACTAAACACCTCTCTGTGAGCTCTAATTTACTTTCTTCAAAATTCTGCTGCAACAATTACATTATTCTATTGTCCTTGCTTGTTTAAATGACTTTTTATCTCTGCTGAAACATACAGGGACCACTGCTGATTTATCCTTTTATACCCTGGGTAGCATTGTTCAATCACATAGTAGTTAATAGGAAATAAGTTGAAATGAAAAACTAGTCCACATTTTTATGTAAAAGAATATTTCATTAAAAAAATTAATCATCAAAATTAGGACAGAGCATAGATGAAGTTGCCTCTAATTTTTTCAACTATATTCATGGTATTGACTCACAAAATAGAACCATTCATAATTCAAAACTCAATTTGTGTCTATAAGGTCCTTTATGGTACCCAAAGAACAAGATCCTTACAATTTGTTTCCATTACCACTTATTTCCTGGAATCTGGTTATTTCTCACCTCTCCACTTTTACCACCTGGGTTTAAGACATTACTTTTCACCTACTTTACTTAACAGCCTACAGTTTGTCATTTTGCTTCTACCTTTGCCCCTAGAGTCTCATTAGAGCAGCCAGAGTGATAATTTTATAGCATAAATCCGATCATGCCTTTTTCCTGCTCAAAAAACCTGCAACAGTTTCCTCTTTCCTTTACAGTAAAAAACCAAATTCTGTAAAATGATCTTTTGGGGGCTGTTTCTACTCTGAAATTTCTCCCTCCAATTAATCCATATGAATAACCATCTGCCATAAATGTCACTAACTTAATTGGGACCTGCCTAATGAGGATTATCCTAAACACACTTTTGAAATTTCAATCTGTGTCCACACCCTAAGCATTCTTGATCTTACCTTTGACTACATTTGTTCCCTAATACATGATCTATAATTTACTCATTTGTTTGTTGATTGTCTACTGTAGGCTTCTTCCAGAATTTAAGTGCCTTTAGGGTGGAGATCTTTGTTTGCTTTTTCTCCTGTTAATTACACTGCACTAAAACAGTGTACAGTGCATTGTAGGTGGTCAATAAATATTTTTCTATGAATCAATTAATGAATGATTTAGGTAAACTTATTCAAATATTTCTTACATTGCTTCAAGTTAGAAGAAGGAACAATGAAAGACTGAGTCAGGATAACAGTGAGTAAGAATACATTTGGAAGACTGAATATAAGGCACCGGTAGGACAATGTGAGACTAGGTACTCAGACTCTTGACCACTTGAAAGTGGTGTAGGGGTTAACATGGAATCGCCTACATGAACTTACTGAACTGTTCTTATTAAGTTTGGGTATATCTTTCTTGAATAGACTTGGTATAAAGAAAGGAATGATTTTTAACCAAATTATGTATGCTCTTAATTAAATATTACCAGTGCTCCTTTTCTTAGTTACATGTATGGTTTATTAATTTTAAATTAATTTTATGATTTAAATAATAATGTATTAATTCATTAACTATATAATTATTTTCGTGTAAGACAGGTAATTTATTTTCCACAATATTCAATTCTGTCACTTCCCTTTCCTTGGAAATGATATAGTTTGGTTCTTATCTTTGCTCTGATGACTATAGCAGAAACCAGAACAGAAATCTAACTCAAGTGAGCAGCAGCAACACATACACAGGGTGTGGTTTATACTGTATTAGATAATCATGCCTTTGAGAATTACACAATAGTCAGCATAATTCTGAGATCTTTATTTTGAGGGTACATGGCTTCTATGGATAACACATTGAAAAGATGTACATGTATGATTGTAAAGGTGGAAAATATTTTGTTGAATCTTTAGAAATTTACTTTAACTGTAATAGATAATTGATTATTTTTTGTGGGTAAGTAATTATTTACGAATCATCTGGCCAGAGTCTAGATGACATTTTATCATGTTTTATAGTAGTGAGACTCATAAATATTTCCTATGAAAGACTGACTCAATTTTTTTTTAGTGTTTTTTTTTCTAACTCTTTCTTCAAGGAAAAAGTCCCTTTCATTTAACTATTTGAGGTATTACCTAAAAGTGTTCTTATTTTTTCCTCTCCCATAAAATGAAATCTTAATATAATATTTAAAATCTTTATTTTAATCAACAGTTTTATGTCCCCACAATACAATAAAAGTTGCTGATTAAGTAGACTGTTGAATTTTTTTCTGCCTAAGTTTTGCTATGTGTGCTATTCTTAAAGGACAAGTTACCAAGTTGAATTGTCCTGTGCATGTTTATATTATTGAATTAATGTCTACTATGAACAAAGCTAAAAGATTATTCTACAAGCAACCCTAATATAAGACCAGATATAATGCTCAGCAGTGTTTGAAACAAGTTTGTGCATGAACATGTTCTGCAAACAACTTGGTATTTAGATCTAATGAATATTTCCTACTTGGAAAGTAAATTGCTGAATGTACTTCCTGGCGTGATCTTCCTACTGCCAGCACACATCATATTTTCCTTTGAAAGATCTTTCACAAAGAGATTGGTGCCTTCAAACCAGTTGGAGCTAATCCTTATACCCTGTGTCTCCTTATTGCACACTAGAGATAAATAAACATTTGATTTTATATTATGAAAATGAGCCCCTTCAGGTTCTCACCTTTGTCAAATGGTATTTTTTTTTCTCTCTCAAAATATTTTATTGTTCTGCACTCACCTTTTTACATAAAGGAAGCACTTGATGGCTTCCCTTTGGCATATCTGAATTCCCAGCAGCACTACTTTTGTACTTTGGGGCCATTATTAAGTAAAATAAGAATTACTTGAGCAAAAGCCCTGTGATACCACCATAGTTGATGTGATAACCATGCTAGTTAGTAAGTGACATATTCACAGTGTTCACACTGGATAAGGGGATGATTCACATGTTAAGTGGGAAAGAGCTGGACCACATGAGAATTAATCACACTACTCAGAACAGTGTAGATTTTAAAATGTATGCATTGTTTACTTCTGGAAATTTTCACTTAATGTGCCAAGTATTTGACTCTTAGACATATTTTTTAAGAAAACATACAAAAGAACACAAACAAACAAAAGACACAACCTAAATAAAACCCCGCCTGAGCATCAAATATTCCTTAAATTTTTTTTATTGATTTCAGAAAGAGAGGGAGAGGGAGAGGAGAGAGAGGGGGAGATGCATAAAGAGAGTGGGGGGGGAGAGAGAGAGAGAGAAAATGAGAGAAAATCTTGATTGGCTGCCTCTTACATGCTCCCCACTGGGGATTGAGCTCACAACTTGGGCATGCTCTCTGACTGGGAATAAAACTGTGACCTACTGGTTCACAGGTTGACGCTCAACCACTGAACATACCAGCCTGGCCAGATATTTATTTTCATACCCTTATTAAAATGCTTTTATATACTAATACAAAAAACAAGAGTGAGCCAGAGCAGGTTTGGCTCAGTGGATAGAGCGTCGCCTGGGGACTGAAGGGTCCCAGGTTCGATTCCGGTAGGGGGCATGTACCTTGGTTGCAGGCACATCTCCAGTGTGGGGTGTGCAGGAAGCAGCCGATCAATGTCTCTCTCTCTCATCGATGTTTCTGACTTTCTATCCCTCTCCCTTCCTCTCTGAAAAAAGTCAATAAAATATATATTTAAAAAAAAAAAGCAAGAGTGAAATGCAATGTGGATTTTTGGCATTGAAATAGGCTTTACTTTTTGAGAACTGAAACTAATTGAGAATTGACACCTTTCTTTCTGTTCGGTACTCAATTATTGAGCATTTATGCTACCTTGCATGTATTTCATAAGTTGTTTTAGTATTTTAAAAGTGTTCATACTGCCTGGCCGGTGTAGTTCAGTGGTTGAATATGGATCCATGTACCAGAAGGTCATGGTTCAATTCCCTGTCAGGGCACATGTCCAGGTTGTGGGTTTGATCCCCAGTAGGGGGTATGCATGAGGTAGCCAAACAATGATTCTCTCTCATCATGGATGTTTCTATCCTTTTCTCTTGCTTCCTTCCTCTCTGAAATCAACAAAAATATATTAAAAAATGAATAAATAAATAAAAATGCTCATATGAAATATACTATACATTTTATTATATAATAACCTGTGCATTCTGAATATGTATCTTGAATATTGAGAGAAAAGAATTCATAGAATACAATTTTAAAACAATTTCAATTTTTCTCATGTCCTCTTTTAAACTGGCTCCATGTTGGTCTTCCTTTCTCTGTACTATATGGTTGGCAGTTAGTTTAGTTTGTTTGCTATTAGATGATTATATAAGACCTCCTGTCTCTTTACTCCTCAAAGGACTTTCACTCCTTTAATTAATTTGATAAAATTCCAAATTCAATTCAAAATTTCTCCCATCTCTTCCTCCATCTCATCTCAGCACGTCAAAGGCTACTTTTGAAAGTGGAAAGGGGGCACACAACCAGTTTTTCTTTTCTTGTCTGTCACCAACCTCTATTTTCTAGTTCTAGCTTTTGCCCTTCCAAATTTGAGTACAGGAAGGGAAAAGCCACACCAGACAGTGTTTAAGCAGGGGGTAATTTTGCTCAATGTGACACATTTTTTAAATCAACTCTTTCATAGGCACCTTGAGATTCTTCCATCTCTGGGAATCTCTTCTCTGTAATCTTCCTGACCCAAGTATAAACCTTGGCTCTAGCTGGGCCCTTCCATTACCCATGTCTTCCTGAGGACTCAGTCCTGTGCAGCTCTTTGCAAAGTCTTCTTCCTGTCCAAGGACCTGTGACTCTCTGTGAAATTGCAGTTAACATCCCAGTGGGAGCCCCTGTTCACATTATTTATTTATTTATTTACTTACTTACTTACTTACTTACTTACTTACTTACTTATTTATTTGAATTGAATTCCTAGCTTTCTCTATGAACCCCACTTTCAAAATACATACATACATATATATAATTTCAGAGACAGAGGAAGAGAGAGGTAAGGGGAAAGAGAGAGAGAGAGAGAGAGAGAGAGAGAGAGAGAGAGAGAGAGAGAGAGAGAAGAGATTACTTGCTGTTCTACTTACTTCTGTATTCCCACATGTGCTCTTACCAGAGACTGAATCCACAACCGGCGTATAGAGATAATGCTCTAACCAACTGAGGTACTTGGCCAGGATTATCATTGTCACTTTAAATAGCTTCTTACCTTTTAGCTATCTGAAACTTTGTAATACATTGCTCTACTATGTTTCCCAGATTTCAGAAGACACATACTCAGTTCTCTGAGTGAACCCATTGACCATCTGCCCTTTAGTCTCCCATGAGGCAGGGGTGGGCAGGCAGATGGGGTGCACATGCAATGCTATGTTCTCTAAAATATCTGTTCTTCAACTTTCTGGTTTAATTCTTGTCTTTGCTTCTATAACTTGAAGATACTTGTTACACGAAGTTCACAAAACTGGTTTGGCATCTTTATCTCAGACCTGATAGGTGGTCTCAGACCTCCTTTATAGCTGCAAAACTTGATACCTACTTTCTTGGATTCTTAGTTGAAAAAAGACTGAAAAAGAATCCCATTTTAATATTAAAAGGCAAAACTGAGAAACAAAAGTTTACAATATTCTGTATCCACAATTAGTCAAGATGTAGTCTAACATTTATAAGATCAATGTGACATTATCATATCTATAGTATGATGTTGATATGTATCTTTAATATTATATTATTATTATAATTTATTAATAAAATAAGTTATAGAAAATTTATAAATTTCAATTTAGCTATTTTATAATGAAGCAGTTTTCCTTGTTACTATTTACAAAGCATTCACTGAACGAATGTCTATTGGTACTATACCAGGTACTGGTTACATGGAAATAAGTACACCCCATGCATTATGGTGCTAATGCATAAGTGGAGAAATAGTTGAATAATCACAGACCAATGTATACTCACGATTGTGACAGATTACAAAGAATTGGTATACAGGGCTACAAATCTGTCTCAAGGTAAGAGCAGAGGAAAAATAGGAATTACCTGAGAAGCGGGGGAAGTTGAGTGACTATGTTTCTAGGCATAGAGACCAGTAGGATCAATGTCTTCATGGAGAGTGGAAGGAGTAATTCAGGCAATATATTACCTAAAATAATAAAAGTGTAATATGCTAATTAGACTGGACATCCTTCCAGATGAAGCCAGAGCTGTGAGGGAAGCCCAGGTCCTGGGGGTCAGAGGGAAGCCCCTGCCAGCAGCTGAGGAAAGGAAAGCCTACTCTTGCAAGAATTTTGTGCATTGGGCCTCTACTAGAAATACTTTAAGAATATTTTAA
>PVJN01033632.1:0-22782 GCA_004026805.1 Lasiurus borealis | reverse complement strand
CAGTACAGGCATGCAGGAGGCAGCCAGTCAATGATTCTCTCTCTATCATTAATATCTCTCTCTCTCTCTTTCTCTCTTTCTCTCTCTCTCTCTTTTTCCCTCTCCCTCTCCCCCTCCCTCTCTCCCTCTCTCCCTGAAATCAGTCCTATATAATAAAAGCCTAACATACAAATTGTCCCCTCTGGGCATCCTTCTACTGTAAGTTCAACAGCTTGCTATGTCTTGAGCTGACCACCAGGGGTGGTGCAGAACATGTTGGGTGTTGGCCATGAGTGCTGGCAGCGGGCGACAGTGGGAGTGTTGCTGGGCCCAATGGGTCCTGATGAGAGCAGGACCGTGGCTGGATGGTGGAGCAGGTGAGCAGTTGACACCAGGCCAAGGTGGGTGTGAGCAGGGGCCCAGTTGCCCTGCTGATCACTCTACAGACAGTGACCAGTGGTGGCGGTAGGAGGTGGGGCTGCCTGGCTCCTAGGCACTGAGGAAGCTGGCTGGGTGGCCCTGACCAATCACCCCAGAGGTGGAATGTTGGAGCAGGTGAGGGGGTGGCACCAGGCCAAGGTGGGGTGCCAGGCAGGGCTGTGGGCCTGCGAAGTTGGGGGCATGAGAGCTCGGGTTGTGAGGCTGGAGGCGCAAGCTGGGGCCAGATCTCTGCAGGCCATGCTGAGGGACCCCACCTGTGTATGAATTGATGCACTGGGCCTCTAGTAAAAATATATTAAAAACACACACACACACACACAATCTATCCCCCAAACCACTGTCTTCAGATGCCAATCTTCCAAAACAACAAAAATAGTCCTCCCAAACAAAAGAAGCCACCATATACAATGCAGCATCTTCAAACACACCCCTGAGGTCTTCCCTCCATCTCCCCCTCCCCAACCCAATTAGACTCTAAGCTTCAAGAGGACAGGAGTTCTGGCTAGTTTTGCTCTTCACTGAATTCCCAAACCCAGTACAGAAGTTGAAATATAAATAGTTGCTCAAAAACTTCTGAGTGAATGAATAAATTAATATGAAAAATAATAAATTCAAAAAAACAACAACAACCAAACAAGCAAACAAATTAAAAAACAACCAGGGAATAAAATCTATAAGAATTTTCTACCTTATTTAAACAACAGTGATGGGTTGAACATCTATTCTGGTTGGCTTGTATATAAGTGGCCATTGGCTCTGTGTGTGGGTTCCACTGGAATCTGGGAATATTCCTAAATTTTAATATCATTTCCTTTACCGATCTTATCTGTTTCAGATGATTATTGGGGCAACAAGTATTAAATGATTCTCAGTCACCTACCCCCTACCTACGGTGCATGAAAAAATGATCCATATTTGTTTTAATAAAGGTTTACATATATCTTTAGCGGAGCCCTTGCAGATACAAATTCAAAGCTATTTTCTCTCTGTGAGTCTTCGGTTGGCCAACTGCTATGGCCACCATTTTTTAAATTCTCAAATTGCATCATTTCTGTTCATGATGATCTTGGGTCTTCTGAGAGAGAACAGAGAGCCCGCCTACCCCGCTTGAGGCCTGGAGCTTCACTAATAAAAGCCAGAGGGTAGAGTTTGATTGATCCAATTTGTAAACAACAAGGCCAGGACTTTCATCAACTTCTCCTTGCATCTAACCGAAGGCAAACACACTCAAATATGCTTGCTGTCTGAGATCCTGCCTCATCTTAAGCCTCGATAAAGTGCTTTCCTCTTTGTGTCCCCTCAATTCTCCGTTGTCACCCAGACATGAGGGTCTAGGGAAGCCAGCAGGTTGAGCTGGGAACAGAAACTTTAGACCGAGTCACAGCTACAGACTTCTGGGCCGAGTAAAATGCCAAGCGTGACTGGATTTACAGGAACTCTGGAGGCCCCCTGATAGAGCAAATCCACTCCCTTTAATTGACCTGGCTGGAATTTTTTTTGCCACAGAGATTACAAAACTGGGAGCAATTAACTGGAGATATTAATAGATTCTGTCATGTAGAGTATTCGTAACAAAATTCGGTGGAATTCCAAGCTGAGAATTTTTACTCCTGGAGCCAAAGAAGCCTTTGTTCTGGGGTTGACATCATGAAACTATTTTTAGAGTCCAAGTCTGCTCTGGCTGGGGAGGAGGGATGGGAGAGGGGCACTGATGGTTCTGTGCCCTCCCCCTCTTGCCTCTAGATCCCTTGTGCCAATCCCCAGTTTCTTTTCTTCCCAGAGCTGGGCACGTGATCCAGATGTGACTGGGGAGCCATGAAGACTTCAGGGGGTCAGCCCTGGTGGGCTGCTGTCTCTGGGTGGCTCCTGAGGGGTGGGGACAAGGATCCTCACAAGACCCAACTCAAAGAGACAAACTGAGGCGTCTGGAATCCGTGCTTGGAAGTTTAGAAGGACTGAAGGAGGTCATCTATCTTCTGTCAAGCCGAAACAAGAGACATTTGGTTTTGCATCAACAAAAGTTCCTGAAATTCCCTAGCTTCCTAATGGACTCCTACGCCCGGTATGGGACCTGCTACTGGAGCAAAGATGGGAATGAAAGGGGAGGACAGGCCCGAAGCAACAAAACATTCCTGCTCCGTGCTGTTTGGTATCTGTGCTGCTTCTCTGTGCTTTTCATATCAGTTTTATCCATCTCACTAAATGCAATGCTTTAACCACTTTAAGCCAGACGTGGTATTCTAGTGACGGGGAAACTGGGGAGCAGTGAAGAGAAGCTATTTTTCAAAGGTCATTTAGAGAGAGAACAACCCAGGTTTCTCAGCTCCTGTTTCAGAGTTGTTGTTTTTCAGTAAGCTGAGCACGCTGGCCCAGCTGGAGGAGAGGCTTCCGGGAAGAGACTGTCCCCAAGGAGAAGTATCCTGTTCTGGCCCCACTTGACCCTTTGCAGACCACTGAGCCAGGCCACACACTCAAGCATGCTGGCCGTCTCCCATCCTGTCAGGCTGCTGGAGAGTGGTTCCTGGGGTGGCCAGGACTCTTCCCATGTCTCTCTCCTGCACGGGACCCGTGTGCCAGGTGTACATTTCACAGAGCACTGAGCAGTGCTTCTAAGCAGTGACTGACCTGGTCTAGGTGAGTCAGGACCTGACACCTGAGGGGCACACAGACTTGTGGGTCCAGGGCAGTCCCCAGCCTCCAGGCAAATGTAACCCCACAGCGGGATTCAGGGCCTGGGAGCGGGGCTCTGACTGCATTCAGCCTCCCTTACTCCCTTGGAAGTGCCTTTGTGTAATGAACACGAGGAGAATAGAGCTGGGATCCCACGACCCCTCCTCCCCATGGCACAGGGAGCCAGGGGCATTGTTGCTGGGACAAGAAGCTGTGCCCTACACAGTGCGTGGCCATACAGACTGACTGAGGAGTTTATTCCCTCCTTTTTCCAAGATGCAGGAGCCTTTTGCGAGAATGAGCAGAATTTTTCACTTCCTCTCAAGGACGGCTGGGGCTTGTGCTCTGGAGAGCTGGACTTTCCTTGTCTCAGGTATAGGCTCATTCAGGGGATGGCCTGATTTCTCCCTGATTTCTTCTCAGGTTGAAGGGAAGGGGAGACCCACCCCAAGAAAGGATGCTCAGAATGGAAGGATGCAGTGGGGGTTGGGGGCGGGGAGGAGGGGGCGGGTGCTGGACTCCGTGGGAGTGAGGTCCTGTGCTCTGTCTGCATGCTGTGGCAGGAGGTGGCAGGACTTTGGATGCAATGAGTGTGGATATGTCTGGGGTGAACAGGAAGTGCCACTTCCTTAGAGCTGTGAAGGGTTCTTGCAACTCCCTTCTTGGTTTGGAGGAAGGAGGCCAGGAAGAGCAGAGCCTCCAGTCTTAGCACGGATTGCACAGGCTTGGACTTTGAGCATCAACATGGTGACCACCAGGTGCTGAAGACAGGAGCCCTTCTCACTTCTTGGATTATGTAAAAAGGAAGTGAAACCATCTTAGAAGTCTGAGCTGGGTTTAAGCTCATTTAGAAAAATAGAGAATGTGTTGTTTTATGTGCTCAAGAGCTGTGGAATAAATTCATACTGTTTAGATGTCCCAAGAGAGGCTTGCCCTACACCTCCAGCCAGCACAGGACCCCACCCCCCACCCCTGCGAAACTCCCTAGCCATAATCACCAAGATACATAATATAGGATAGCCTCTTGCCTTCCTTTGCACGTGCTCCAGACCCCAACATGACACAGTCGCCGGTCCTTTTAGAAAGTAGTTCTTTTTCAAAGCGGTCACATTAAAAATATTCAAATCTGGCATCATCTGTAAAATGTTTGTGGGGATGTAGGAGAGCTCACAGAGGGATTTGCTTGTATTCCTTTGGGTTCATCTCAACTTCTGGGAAACCTGGTTGCATCTCTGATCACCAAGACACAAGGTCTGTGACATGGCTTTTCCAGAGCTTGGAGGAGCTCTGGAACAATGAGAAAATGGTTGGGTTTGAGTGGAGTGGAAAATGGGACTTATCTCTCTCTGAAAGTCAGAGGGGCAGAGCCTGGGAAGGCAGCCCCTCTGAGAATAATGCCCTATATTGTCTCCATGTCTTTCCCTCATCTTCCAAGGCAATATTTCAGGGCTCCTCTAGCCTCACCCCTCAACTGATGGGTGGTGGTGGTGGGGTCTCTGCCTCTCCTCTTCATTGAGTAGCAGAGGAGGCTAGGCTGTGGCCTTGATTCTCACCAGACTGTAATACCGTATTAAATAGAGGATGTTGTAAGAAAAGAGATTATTTTTTCTGTAGGGATGAGGTTCCAACAGACCCAAAGTATTACTGCCCTTACCCCCTCCTTCTCCTGCAAAACATGGAATTGATTCTGAGGTGGTTTTATGTTGAAATAAGGAAAAGGTTCAGTTCTGTGTTCTGATGTAAACGGTTTCAGATATTTGTTCTTGGCCAGAACAAAACTCAAAGCAGGGTAACTTTGGGCTCACTTCAACCATCATTATTAATTTGGAGCCTCTGACATAGAGAAATGGAAGACTCCCTTTGGACTCTTTTACTGTTTTAGTACTAATCTCTCTTACTCACTTGCTTAAAAAACATGAATGATCTGGAGCAAACTTTGCTGAGTAAAGATTTACCATGTCCTACCTCTGCTGAGCCCCATGAAGTTACTGGGTTTCGCTAGTCCCCTCGCCACTGAAAGGTAGCATTCCAGGATGTCCCCATGGACTTGTGGTTCCTGGCCAGCTCTGCTGGCCTAGGACCGGCTGTCTCCTCACCCACGCCCTGGAAATTGAGTTCTTTATTCTCTCTGCTCCATCTGTTGACCAGAGGCTGCTTGCTGCTCTCTCATTAGGCCTGGCTCACAGAGGCTCATTTCTCTTTTCTGTACCCCAAAGGATACTCTTGAGGACCAAACGGTCTAGAGTGCTCTTGCT
Source organism: Lasiurus borealis (assembly GCA_004026805.1). Classification (NCBI taxonomy): domain Eukaryota; kingdom Metazoa; phylum Chordata; class Mammalia; order Chiroptera; family Vespertilionidae; genus Lasiurus; species Lasiurus borealis. Next base: position 17,437 of record PVJN01033632.1, on the reverse strand, counting down.
TGCTAGGACCCCTTAGCCAGCTGGCTGCAACCCTTCCTTTGCTGCCATCACTCATTCACCGTGGCCCCCCCCGACTCTTAGCTCCAGCCAAGTCTCTGCTTTTTTTCAGTTTCTCCTGGCGTATTCCCCTCTCTTTTAGCACTGCACATTTTACTTTCCCTCTCTTTTATCCAGGCAAGAACCCTGTCTTTCTCCATCACAGGCAGCTGGTATCTCAAAATAAAGAAGAGGGAAAGTAGCTCAAGAATCAAGGCACACCCTGAATAGGTGCTGTAAGGGTATTTATTCATGCTGGATGGACAACATTGCTGTGTGAAACAGGAAAGTGCTAAGCATGTACAGAGTTCGCACATTAGCAGAGAGAAAACCCAGCACAAAACTGGGAGATGTGGATCTTGCTATGCTCATTTTTGGATGAAGTATTGAAGTGTTGAAATTTCCCTCTAGGCTAAGGAAGAAGTCATGGAGAATGGTCTGGTGAAAATCAAGCCTCCGTGAAATTGACTTGCCTCCATCTCTTTCAAAACTGGGGTAAGTGGTGTGGGAACTCTTGATCTGGCCTGAATTCTCCCTGCTAGGGCTGAACACCATGGCATGGGAGTCTTGGGAGACATGAAGGAAGGCAGATGTTGGGCATTGCCAGATAAACGCTTCAGTTATTAGGAAAGGAAATTACCAAGGGGGAAAAATCAGAAAATAATGGAAGAGATTCCATGACATGTGAAAATCCAGCCAACAACCAGAAATAATAACAATGAAGAGGAAAAGAGAAGGCATCAGAGAAACAATGAAATCACCTGTAAAGCTTTATAATTAGCTCAGAGTTTAAGAGCAATCACACAAATGATGGAAGAAAAGGCACATGACCTTGCCAGTCCATGTAGAATATGTCAGAGAGACTTAAGATCACAGGGAGTTGTGGACCATAGAATGTGCCAAACAGCAAAATGGACTTGGAGTAAAGAAAGGACAACAGGTTGAAGCCAACACTTAGGAAAGATTGTGTAATGTCGAAGAACCTAGCCTCTTCTTGTTTGAAGAGCCAAAGGACTTTCAAGATTGTCTTGTCTGTGGAAGATGCTTTCTCCATTTTTATCCTTGCCTTTTCCTATTTAATGAGAGAGCCCCTTTCCCTATCTCTCCTTCATTCTTATCTTTAGCCTAATACATGGCCACCCAATTACAAACTTAATTCCCCTGCTTTCTTTGCAGCTAAGTGGCCATGTGGCTATATTCATGAGCCAATGAGATATGAGCAGAATGAGGTGTGCAGTTCCTGGGAATCTTTAATCTCCTTAAGGAAGAACAGCCTGGACCGTCCTTCTCCCCCTTTCTGCTGCCTTCTATCCAGAGGTGGAAGCCACATGTAACCAAAGTCGAGGTGACCCACTAGCCTGGTTCTCTGGATGACCTTTTTAACTAGAGCTTACCCTTATCACCCCTAAACTACTAACATCTAGATTTTATGAGAGAGAAGCATAAATTTTAACTTATTTAAGCCATTGTATTTAGGGGTGTTTTTGCTATAACAGCTTAGCCTAATAAACCTTAATTAACACACAATCAAACTGTCTCATTTTGCAGAAGAGAAAAAAGAGACCATGAGAGTTGAAGTGCTTTATGAAGGTCAAATCACTGATATATAAGTGGTAGAGTAGGAGCAGAGCCCAGGTTTACTACTGTTCTAATGTTTACTATTGTTTCTAATGTTACTAATGTTTCTCTTTCTACTCCATCTTCTGATTCAGAGAACATAGAGCTAGTCACCTCCTATTAGCATATCTTTTCTACTAAAGAGAATGATCTTCAATCTGGAAATGGTAGAACAAATATTGACTAGAGAAAAATGAAACCAAAGGTAGGGAATACAGAGTTTCACTTCAGACCAATTTAAGACTTCAAATTGTCAGGTATTTTGTTGGGGGTTCAGGTCAATCACAAGCCAGAATACTGAAAACATGCCCTTCCTGACAGCTGTGGTTTGGAGGAAGACCCTCTTCCCAAAGCATCTCCTTTGTCCATGCATGTGCCACAGCACCAGCATCCACTCATAGAGATGATTTCTTTATCTCTTCAAGGCTTTTCTGTCTTCCAGAACTCTCTCCTTTCTTAAAACTTTTAGTTTGCACATGCAGAGAAAAATGGGTGAGAGAAAATCCAGCAGGGTAGGCCTCCAAATGAACTTTACCCACTTCCAGAGTGCTCAGCCCAACCATGTGGCAGGCACCCTGATATTTGTAGATCCTGGTGGATAGTGCAAGCAGACTGGGCAGGGAACAGGCTTGTGTCAGTGATGATCAGTTCAGCTGCACTGGGTCCCTGCAGCTCACCAAGGACGTGACTAACAAATGCAATCATTCATCCCATACATTTCACACATTCCAAACTTGAATCACACAAACTTAGACAGTTACTGTATTAGGGCTCTCCAGAGAAACAGAACCAATAGGATGTGTATAAATATAAAGATAGTTATTATAAGAAATTGGCCTACACATTCCAAGATCTGCAGGGTGAGTTGGCAAGCTGCAAACTCAGGATTGCCAATAGGAAAGTTTTAGTCTGAGGACAAAGGCCCAAGAAGCAGGAAAGTGATTGTGTAGTTGTAGTCCAAAGGCTGAGGACTCAAGACCCAAAAAAATGCTGATATTTCAGTTCAAGTCCATCAGGCAGAATGAACTCTCTCTCACTCAGGGCCAGAGGAGAGGGTGAAATGGGGGAGGAGGAGGAGGCAGGGAGAGGGGCAGTCAGCACTTTGTTCTATTTAAGACTTCAGTGGATTGGGCAAGGCCCACCCATATCAGGGAGAGCAATCTGTTTTACTTAATCTACCAATCTAAATATTAATCCATCCAAAAATACCACCTCAGAAACACCCATGTTAGTGTTTGAGAAATATATAAACAACTCATGGCCCAGTTATGTTGACACATAAAATTAACCATTACAGTCACTATTGGATTGTCATTTTATTGGGATGGTGGGAGTGAGTGATGTGTGGTATATAAGGATGAGGTGAAAAAGTAAATAGTTTTTGAGTGTGGCATTCAAATTTGATGCAAAACACCTCATATAAATTAGGATTTTAAATCGAGAGACTCAGAGAACTAAAACTCTAGATTTTCAAACATATGTGAATTGAGTTTCTTTTATTGCTACTCTTTATCCCAACACACACACACACACACACACACACACACACACACACGCACGTGCACTCTAAATCTGCCATATCTACCTGATATGCAGATAAATGAGAGTATGATTGTTGTTTGAAATCACTTTCTTTAGGAGTAGTTTATGCAATATTTTTTTTTCTTTTGTGGCAGGGCTAACCATTACGATTACATATACTGTATAAGAAATGAAGGAGATACTTGAAATGGTACTTCAATGAAGGAGAAATATGAAAGTCTATAATAGAACACTTGGCCTCATCTAGAGAATTGAGGAAAGTTTTTCTGAAAAGGTACATTTAAGATGAGACCAAATGAGTAGAAATGAACAAAGCTTGAGAAGAAATGAACAAAGTGATGTTTGGCTAAGAAGAAGAACATTCCAGGCACAGAGAACAGCAAGGATAAAATTCTGAGGCTGGAAATGTTTAGAACATTTGAAGAACTGAAGGGAGGCTAATGTAGCTGGAGCTTGGAGAGAGAGGAAGGAAAGAATTAGATGGGATGAAGATGAAGATGAAAAGATTGGCAGGGGCTCAACCATGAAGTGCTTGGGAACTATGTTAAGCTTCCTCCTCCTCCTCCTTTTCTTCCTCCTCCTTCTCCTCTTCTTCTCTTCTTCTTCTTCCTCCTCTTCCTCCTCCTTTTCCTCTTCCTCCTCCTTTCTTCTTTTACTTTTCTTCTTCTTCTTCTTCTTCTTCTTCTTCTTCTTCTTCTTCTTCTTCTTCTTCTTCTTCTTCTTCTTCTTCTTCTTCTTCTTCTTCTTCTTCTTCTTCTTCTTCTTCTTCTTCTTCTTCTTCTTCTTCTTCTTCTTCTTCTTCTTCTTCTTCTTCTTCTTCTTCTTCTTCTTCTTCTTCTCCTCCTCCTCCTCCTCCTCCTCCTCCTCCTCCTCCTCCTTCTTCTTCTTCTTCTTCCTCCTCCTCCTCCTCCTCCTCCTCCTCCTCCTCTTCCTCCTCTTTCTCTCCTTCTCCTTCTTCTTCTCCTTCTCCTTCTCCTTCTCCATCTCCTTCTTCTTCTTCCTAGTAATAATTGGAACTTTGTAAGGGATTTTAAATTAGGGAATGACATAATTGGATTTGCATTTCCACAACAATTCTCAACATGTTGTAAAGAATAGATATAAGTAGGGCAAGAATGATGTTGGCAGATTAGATAAGAGGTATTTTATTAGTCTTGGGGAGAGGCAATGGTGACTTAGATGATAGTGATGGAGATGGAGATGGATATTTAAGAGATGGAAATGACAGAATTTGATAATTGATGAGATGAAGTTTGGGAAAGAAGCAGTGTCAAAGGTGTCTCCCGGGTTTCTGGCATAAATCATTGAGTAGCTGGTTAATCCAATCATTTGGTATGCAGAAAACTGGAGAAAGAACATATCTGTGGGAAAATCATGGATTCTATTTTTATGACCTTGGGCAGGTGACAGTCTATGAGCTTCTGTAAAATCATTATCAGTAAAATGAAAATGATACCTCTACTTTAGGACTCTTGAGAAGATCAAATGAGTTCATGTATGTGAAGTAGCTTTGAGAATCAGAATGCACAATTCAAAGTGGGATCCTATTGTAGCACAGATAGAAGAGATAGATAGGTGAAACAGAGGCTGATGAGCTGAAGGGTATATAAAAGCAGGTTGACCTTGAACCATTTAGTTTTATTTGGAAAAAAACAATGAAGGAGAAAAGAGCCAAACCTTGAGACTTCATCTGAGAGCTTTCTTTCTAACCAGTTGCAGACCCTGGGTTCCTAGTGGCTCTTCCCTTTTTAATTGCTTCAGGCTCAGAGCTGAGAACAATTCCCACTCCTGACTACCACCATTAGGACACACTGTCTCCATTAGTATAAATCAGGACAGTCTTCTATGCACCATGGAAAATCCTTGAGGTTAGACACTGCTGGTGAAAGTCTGGATGGGCACAGGAGCTGAGCGACTGATGAAACCCTGCTGTTAGGATTATGCAACTTTAACCTGCTTACAGTATAGCAGTGAGGCTGCTTACTGTGCTCCACAACCTATAGAGTTTATTGTGAGACCAGTTAATGATGATTTTTATTTATTTAAAAACATTCATTGACCTGCCCTGATTTTAGCAAACAAAATTACTCTCCATGTAGCTGCTGAGGCCAAAAATATGAGTTCCAATTTCTTGTTTCTTTGTCCCACCCCCAAATCCGATCATTATTAAGAACTATCAAGTCTACCTCTAAGACATGTCCCAAACGATCTATTGTCCCCATACTCTCTGCCACAACTCAAACACTTTCAGCTGCCTGCACTACTACAGACACTGTTACCCACCCCAGTGCAATTCCCAAATAGTAGCTCATGCTATCTTTTTAAGTGTGAACAGTCCACTTTCCTCAACTGCTTAGAAATCCCCATTGGTTTCTGCACCAAATTTAGAATAAATTCAAGCTCCTTGCTATGGCCCATGAGGTCCTACATGATGTAGTTTCTGTTTCCCCTCAGTTCACATCACATGATGTGACTGGAAATATTCACTATGTGGTTCTGGAACAACAGATCAAATGTTAGCCAAAAAACAACCACCTCAGTGCCAGGGGCCTCCTGGCTCAGTATTAGGCCTGCTCATACAGCTGAGCTACAGACATATGTGATCCTGTTATCCAGGCCTCAGTCTCCAATTTAAAAGATTTTCATTGGCCCGGTAATCTACAGGGCTCCCCAACCTCTTGGCCAAAGTCCTCTCATCATAGTGTCCTGTGATGAATTACCTGGTTGTTTCACTTTTATTTGCTTGTAGCTGTATTGCCTGTCATTTTCCAATAGCTTATAATTGTAGAATTAATTGGAGCTCACAAATCCAATTAAGCTGCAGGAGAAGAGGGCGTTTGGTGCATCAGTGCATCTCATGGTCTGTTTCAGTGTGGCACTCAACAAACGTTGGGTGAATGGTAAGTGAGTTAATGAACATTTCTTAGGAGTGAAGCAGTGGGCTTGGCTGGGGTGTGGACAGAAAGGCAGGAACCATGCAGTTGCTAGAGGAGCTCCTAGCTGCCTTGTCAAGGAGCGGGGCACAAGGTGGAGGGAAGCATAGGCCAGACGTGGAGCCTGCGTCTCAGGATTCTCAGTCAGAACACTGGGGGATAGCAAGGATAAGCAGCTCAGTTACTTTGTTAAAGTAAGAACAGCTAACCTGGCAGACAAAAAGCATGAAAGGAGCTTTTCAATTTATTTTAAAGTAGGGATGGTGAGAGTAAGTGGTCAGTATGATCCCTTGGAAAAATAAATCCCATCCTGCCACAAAAGGGCTGTTTTTAGCTTTGCCTTTAAAAAGTTCTGGTACTAGTTCCAGTGTGGGGGGAGGAAGGGTTCCCCACACTGACAATTCTTAAACACGAGTCGGATGTCCTATACTTCAGCTCAATTCTGACATTACATCCCTGGAGATAGCATCAGATTCCACAGATTAAGGGTTCGATACCATGGGACTGTCCCCTGCCCCACTTGAAATGACATTTGCAAGCTTAGGGTGTCACCTGTGCTTTTAACTGACCAGCTATAGATCAGAGGTTTCAATGACCCTCTTCCATGAATCTGATTAATTTGCTAGAGTTGCTCACAGAACTCAGAAAAACATTTTCTTGTTTATCATAAAAGGGTATGATAAAGGCTACAGATGAACATCCAGATGGAAGAGAGACATAGGGCGAGGCACGGAAAAAAGCAGGGAGCTTCCACATAGGCAATATTCATTACATCATTGGCCATTGGTGATAAACTCAACCTCCATCCCTTCTCCCCATCCTTGAAGGGAAATGAAAGTTTCAAACCTCCAGTCATATGGTTGGCTTCCCTGGCAACCAGCCTCATCCTTGGGTGACCTAAGGGCATTCTATAAGTAATCTCATTAATATAACAAAAGACACCTTCTCATTAAGATAATACCAAGGATTTTAGGAGCTCTGTTTCAGAACTGGGACTAAGATCAAAGCTGTATTTCTTATTATAAATCACAGTATCACACAGCCCTAGATGAGGATTTATAGCCACTAAATTACTAATCATATTGATTCTTGTAACAGCTCCCTAGATGGCGACCCAATATTTCCAGTACATCTCATGCATGGATTCCAGATGCTCTCCCAGAAACAACTGCTCAGCTTGCAAGTCTCAGTTACTGTGAGCTCAGGTCCAGACACCCCATCCTGGTGCTGGTGTCCCGGCCTCATTGTGTGAAGAGCTCTGGGTCAGATGCTCTGACTTAGAATTGTAACTGCACAGGAACTTTATTTCTTTAATATGACTTTTTCCTTCACGAAAACTAGCTGTGCCCTGTCTAATAGTGTTACCAGGCAAAGGGGCCTGCACACATCGAAGCCCAATCAAATGTGAACAGGGATTTGCTGCCAAGAAAGAGAATGTTTATTAGCTGAGTAAATGGTGCCAAGCCCAGAGTCACAGGTAAGCAAGTGCTCAAAGACCTGGCTTCCCAATGCTTCCAGGGGATGGGTTATATAAGGGAGAAAAGTCATTAACTGTGGTGACTAAAGGCGTCAGGGTCATGGGCTCTACTGATTGGTTGGGACCACGGTTTGGAAAGAGGGGACAGCTGAAAGGAGAAAGGGTCGTATTAAAGAAATGGAGTTTCAATGGGGTTGCAATAGCACCATGACATGCTGTCCCTCTACTCCCAGAATCATTAAGCCCTCAGGACATCAGGTTCTGGTCAGAGTCAGGTGGTCTTAGGAACAAAGTCTCAGGTCTGTTGACCACGGAAACAGAGTTTCAGGTCAGGCTGAAGTTGTATTTCAGCCTCAGGCCCATGAGAGGAGACCCACCCTACGGACCACACCCTCATGAAACCAGACAGAATCGTGCCATGGCTGAGAGCAGGAGCTGGCACAGTGATCACCTACTCCCTACCCTGGCTCCATCCAATTAGAAGAGCACATGATCCCAACTGTATTAGTCAATCTGATTAGTAATTTTTCCTGTATATAATCCGCCCTATGTAGCCTTTGGGAGCCAGGCCTTTGAGCACTGGCTCACCTGTGTCTCTGGGTTTGGTGCTATTTCCTTAAATAAACCATTTTCATTCCTGCAAGCTCCTGTTTGTACCCTATTGGGCTTGGATGTGTGTAGGCAAATGAACCCTCTTCAGTTCCGTAACAGAATCAGGGCTCACCCTCGTACCTATGTAGGACCTGAAGCAAGCCATGTCACCTCTAGGAGTCTCACTCTCTTTATCTGCACAAAGGGAGCTTTTCTACCCGAAACACCTAACAGTGTGCTCAGAGTGAAAGAGAATCCACAAAACCGGGCTTGGAGCTTCTTGAGAGCAGGAATCAAGGCTCATGTTTTCTGTTCTTTCACATAAATTCACAGTGTGCTGAGCATGAAGTCCATGTTCAACAAACTTTACTGAGTCTTCTCTAGTATTTCTTACCTAATTCTCAGACCTGTAAGCGTGCACCTGCTTATGTGCTCCTATTGCTCTTGTGGCCCTGCAATCAGAGGCGGAAAGACTTAGAGGAGCCCTTTAAAGGGCTGAGTGGGGTGGGAGGTCAGCACAGGGGAAGAGCTAAAGGCAGGGAAGTTCACTGGGGATCTGGAGCTCCAACAGCACCGGGAGTAAATAAAGAAAAAGGAATTTGATCTTTGAAAAACTTCTAACGGGCCCACGAGTGCAAAGCCAGGTCCAAGTTGCTTCAAAGAGCAAGTGCAAACAGCACTAAAGTCAGGATCGGACAGCATGGTTCTTTCTAAGAGAGGGTATTCACAGCTCTGCCAAAGCCCTGTCCACTGTTTCCTGGTTCCTGTCTGAGGGGGCCAGGGTGTCCCGCAGAAGAGCTGAAACATGAGGGATGGATGGGGCTGCGATGTGGAGCAGCTAGTTCCATAGAACTAGCCTGTGAAGGAGAAGCTTCCAGCCCTGCTCCGCGCTTCTCAGAGCCACGGCTCGGTAACCTCCACAAATATTATTTTTGACCAGGAAAGCCTTTGGCAAGCACCAGTTTCCAGTTCAAGTTCTGCTGGAAGAAGGGCTTAAAGCTTTAGTCAAAATGTACTAACCCTCAAACAAGTAGCTAAGTTGAGAACAAACCGTGACGTAGGATGTGTGAGTCCCAGGAGGCATGTGCATATTTCTAAAGATTGATTCTTATTTGGCACCGGCCATGGTTCAGATGATAGAGTGGCAATGTTTATTGTAGGAATGCTCAGGTCCCTAAATCTGTCTCTCTTCTCCCCTTCTCCCCCCATCTTCTGGAACTTTTCTCTGTGCTCACATCTGGCATAGCAAAGAATTTGAAGCTAGGATTCCCTAAGTCTTGCCTTCCTAACCCTGTCCTGTCTCCTCTGCAGTTTCGTGCCTTTTTGTAGTGGCCGTGCTTTTGCAAACAAGTCATCAGGGTGCATATGAAGAACTGCTTCCAAGTGACATAGAAATGTTTTTTCATTTAGTTCCCCAACAAGTTTTTGAGGAAAGTGATATTGTTCCTACTTTACAGATGGGGAAACGAAGGCTCAGAGCAGTTCATCAGCATGCCCAGGATCTCCAGGCTGGTAGGTTGTAGAGCCAGTATTGGGGCACAAGTCTGTGATAGTCTGTGAACGGCATCACTCACCTCCTTTCTACATGACTGCAACCCAGCAACAGGTCCCTAAGAATAAAATGATTCCCTCTTTGTGAAAAGAGAATAGTGATATGCCCAGTCTACCTTTGCAGATCATCAAAACCATTTAGATGGTTAAGTTAAGGGAAAAAAAGAAAAACAGAGAAGAACAACCAAAATGATTCAAGGAATGAGAAAGAAGAGCCAGAAATTCACCTTTCTGGCACATAGTAGGTGCTCAACGAACATATGCCACGTGGATGAATGAAACTCGAAAGCAAACATGATTGAAGTCCAATGAACTGATGAGTGGGAAAAGACAGAAAGACTTTGCAGAATATCCAATCTAGGGACACTCCTGGATGAAGTACAATTTAGGATAAACAAAAGGAAGTATTGCTGTTTCAAAGGTAGTAAATTTAGAAAGCTCAGGAGTCAGCATGGCTTAAAAATATAAATCTCTGCAGAAAAATAAAATGGTGCATGATGAATCCATAAAAAAATAACCAGGGGCAGTATCTCCTGCCTCGGAGTCCAAGGTCAAGTGGAAGAACCAGACCCTCCCTAAAATAACCCTGGACTGAGTGAGCAGTCTTACTTTCTCAGTTCAGTGTTAACTTGAGAATGTTCCCTTCTCCTCCCTCTTCAGCTCTTTGGCACATTCTTGCTCCGGTTTTAGGGAGTTACCAGCTTGATAAACTACAGGAAACCTGCATGAATTTTACATCCAATTTATAGAGCTCTTACTCTAATAATGCCTAAATAATCCATGGTGAAGGCTGCTAAATGGGCCATGTAATCCATTTGGAAAGGACATGTCCTGGCTTTGGAGTGTGCATGGTTCTGTGCGTGCTTTCCTTTTCAGTATTTTTGTTTGTACAGAGGGAAGGGATGAGGGGAATGATTTTGGTACTTTGCTGGCATGTGACCGAACCTTAGCTTTCTTCGCATTACTTGCCACTAGGGGAGAAGGATCTTCAACATGAGTTCTGGTAACAACTATTTCTTGTAGATTTCTTTAGCCTCTGACTCTTGGCCTAGGGCCTGGGCACTTGGGAGATTCTTGCGGATCTCTTCTGCTAAAGTGATCTGCTTCTCTGTGCTGCCCCACATTGTCAAGTTCTTGTCATGTGCATGTAGCTGACCTTCTTCCCGTTAGTGGCACCGCTAGGGCAGGGGGTGTACCCTGTGTAGCTCTTTGCTCACCTAGGGTTTGGTTAGCAGGGTCTACGTTTGGATTGGCTTGGTTCGTTGAAACATATGCAACTTGAGGTCAGGATGCAGCCAGGGTCTTTTAGACAGCAAGCCAACTGATGTGAATGAAACCTGAACTGGCTCAGAAGCAAGTGTCTAACTGTGACCCTGACCAGATGTCAGTTTTGTGAGTCTCAGTCCCCTCAAGGCTAAAATAAAGTGGTTTGTTTGGATAAGGGGTTAGCATATTATGGCTTAGGGCCAAATCCAACCTCTGACCCTGATTTATAAATAAAGTTTGATCAGAACACAGCCACGCTCAACCTTGTACATGTTGTCTTTGGCAGCTTCTCGCCACAACATCAGATTTTAGTAGTCCCGATAGAGCCCATATTACCCACAAACCCTAAAACATTTACGATCTGGCCCTTTACAGAAAACATTTGCTGACCTCTGGTTAGAGGCTTTTCAAGGTCCCTTCTGGTTGTAGAGTTCTGAGATCAGGCGTTATGCCTTACCTAGCTTTGCATTTCACAGGGCCTAGACAAGAGGTAGGGAGAGAGTCTGTGGATGTCCCCTGACCTGCCTCAGTGGCTACCCGCAGCTGGTGGCATGCCCCCCAGCTTCCAGCGTGGCCCCTCTGCTTCTGGATAAGATGGCTGAGGAGACACAGCTAGTGGGCAGGCCAAACATGCTGCTCACTCATCACCCTCTTGAGCAAACTCAATTGAGGACACATGGAAGGTGGGGGATAACCAAACCAATTGCCTCACACCCAGAGGCCCCGACCTGAGGTGTGCCAGGGAGACGAGACACTGATCATTAGTCGCACGGTTATGGGATTTCTTCTCTTCCTTTCTCTCCACTCTTCCTCACTTCCTGACATCACTTTCAAATCAAGTCGTTACGTTGTTCCATACTGGTGAGTTCCTTCTGACTCCTGGGGACCCTGTGAATGAGTCATTTCACTGTGTCCTGTCCTCAACAGCCCTGCCCAGCTCCTGGAGACTCACCTGTGGCTTCTTGTATGGAGTCAGTCCATCTCACATTTGGTCCCCCTCCCTTCCAGCTACCTTTTATTGTCCCCAGCATTGTTGTCTTTTCCAAAGTACCCTGCTTTCTCACAGTGTGCCTGAAATAGGACGGCTTCAGTTTTGTGGTTTTTGCCTCCAGTGGTGTTTCAGGCTTAATTTGCTCTAGGACCGGCTTGGTTGTGTTTCTAGAGGCTCAAGGTTATCTGCAGGGCTCCCACACTAAGTGCCTGCACTCAAGTCCTTGTCGCAGAGGCTGCTTCAGGGAAAATCCAAAGGAAGACATAATGTGTGGTTAACGCACACACATTGTTCTTATCAACATTCACCTGCCTTGTGTTACTAATATTGGGCTTCAATATATGATGTTGTTGGTAAATTTAGTGAATTAAAAAAAAGAACACAAAAACTTGCAACCAAGATAGTGGCGTGTGGTTCTAGGAGACGGGGCTGAATCATGTGAATGTGGTTAACTTGTGTACCTTCGTTCCCTTTCTGTAAAATTAGAGGATTGGATTGCACAAGGTCCCTAGATACCTCACTGTTCCAAAAGGCTATGAAATTGGATCCAAGGTTGTCTTGCTAATCTGATGGCAGTAAGGAAAAGCAGACATATTCACGATCTTAACTGCGGTTGTGTTTTGTGATAACAGATTGCTTTTTTTCTTTCCCTAATATGATGGGGGGGGGCATTGTATGTGGGTGGTAGCAGGGAGATAGTGGGAAGGACCAGCTGGTGAGGAAAAATCAATCCTCAGAATTACCCAGTAACCTTGACCTTTCTTCCTCTCCCATTATCACCCATTCTCCTTTCTGCTTTCTCTCTCTTTAATCCTCACCCAAGGATATTTTTCCATTGATTTTTTAGAGAGAGTGGAAGAGAGAGGGAAAGACAAAGAGAAATATTGATGTGAGAGAAACACATTGATTGATTTCTTTCTGCACATGCCCCAAGGGGGGCCTGGGCCAAAGAGGAGCCTGCAACTGAGGTATGTGCCTTTGATTGGAATGGAACTCAGCACCCTTTGGTCTGCAGGCTGATGCTCTATCCACTGAGCCAAACCTGTTAGGGCGCCCCTCTCCGCCTGTGACCTCACCTCTCTATCCTTCTGAGTACCCACTTTAGAGAATCATGGTTAGCATATGGTTGAAAAAGAGTGGGTCCAATCCTATGTGGTTTGGCTTCTAAAAGTAGGAAAACCGAGAAGTGTTTGCCCAGAAAGAATTTAAAAACTTCTTGGTAACCTGGAGCAGGATTTCCATCTTTGTAGATTATATCCTTTATCTCAAAACTCAAGAATCTGAAGAAAGCTTTTGTTCATGTAGTTATAATTAATGCAAATACTTATTAAGCATGTGCTATGTGCCAGACACCGGACACTGTGCATACTGGGAATACAGCGGTAAGCAAATGACAGTCATTCGGTAGAGATCACCGAGTAGATAATCTCTCAAATAACATTGAAAACCATGACCAATGTTGCGAAGGAAAAGTACACCTTGGGACAGGTGGGTGGTGGGGTGGGAGAGGAGCTTTTGGGTCTGAGATCTGGAAGGGGGCAGGTGGAGGAGGGAGAGTTAGGTGTGCCCAGAGCCTGCTAAGAAAAGGGGGAGTGAAAGAACTAAAGATCAGAGACCCAAGGGAAGAGTGTAGGGACACAGGTGGAGGCTAGGAGGTTCAGGAGCCTTCATTCATTCATTAAACACTTACTGAATGCCTGCTGTGTCTGGGCATTCTTCCGTACTCTGTAGCTACAGTGGTAAGTGAGACAAAGTTCTTGCCCTTGAGAAATGTAAATCCTGGTGGGGAAGACAACCATGAGAAGGCCAGTGAATAAAGATATTATAATTCAGGCAGAGGTAAATGTTGTGAAGAAAAAGGAAGCTGGGGGGAGGTGGTATGGGGAGACCACAGTGAAGACTTGACTTCCTTGGGGCCTTTTTAAAAAAATATATTTTATTGATTTTTTACAGAGAGGAAGGGAGAGGGATAGAGAGTTAGAAACATCGATCAGCTGCCTCCTGCATGCTTCCTACCGGGGATGTGCCCGCAACCAAGGTACATGCCCTTGACCGGAATTGAACCTGAGACCTTTCAGTCCCCAGACCAATGCTCTATCCACTGAGCCAAAGGCGTTGCAGCCTTTTTGATTCCATGAGAGATCTGGACAAGTTCCAGCAGCCGTGTTGGCCTATTTCCTTATTAAACCAAGAGAGCAGCGAGCAAGAATCCCTTACTCGTTCTGGCCAACAAAAAAATATTGGAGAAGAGCAAGGTTATAAATCTACTGATTTAAAAAAAAAATTGTCTTATTCTCAGTGCTGGAAAATGTAGAACCTCGGTGAGAGAGAAAATCCCAAAGGCACAGGTTACAGATACATGTTTTAAGAACAGAAAGAGAGAAAGGTGAAGCATTTCTATTGCTGTGGCCTGGTTTGGCTGGGAGGAGAGGCGGGCCTCAGCGGCCCGCTCAGCTGGGCCTGAACACACAATAAACCACGAGATGAAGTGGCTGTGGCTGAGGTGCCTGACAAACTCTGTGATTTCCTGCAGCAGTTCCTGGGGCTGGAAGCAGCTAGCAAAGGGTGTTGGCCGCAGCGGCTGTCAGAGTGGAAAGTTCCTGGCACCGGAGGGAAGATAAGTTTCATAATGGTGTATGTGTGTGTGTGTGTGTGTGTGTGTGTGTGTTTCATATCAACTCTATGTGGTACTGTCTGTGTCTCCCAACCCCCAGCCTGCAATCTGCAGGCATCACCTTGAAAGCTGGGCAGTTTGAACCACCAATTCTGTCCAAGCTCCTGTTTCTGTACCTGTCATTTGGAAAAGCATCCCCTGAGTCTCGGGAGAGAGAGCATCAGATCCCAGGCCCTCCTACAGATTCCTTAGAGCAGTGGTTCTCAGCCTTCCTAAGGCTGAGACCCTTGCATACAGTTCCTCATGTGGTGGTGACCCCCAACCATGAAATTTTGCTACTGTTATGCATCGTGATGTAAATATCTGCATTTTCCGATGGTCTTAGGCGACCCCTGTGAAAAGGTCGTTCGACCTCTAAAGGGGTCGTGACCCACAGGTTGAGAACTGCTTCCTTAGAGCCTCGTTCTTAGGTGGAAGGGTGTGCTTGTAAGAGTCTTAGTGGCATGCATATGTGTGCATGTGCACATCCCCAGGCTTAACAAATACCCATAGAGCACAGTGCCAGCACCAAAGAAGAATGAACCCAGCTGCCAGTCTCAAGATGCTAATGTGCAGAGGGGGCCACACACTCTCAGTTAAGATGCTCTGGAGCACGTTGCTTTCAATTTTGGTGTGTCAGGGAAGGGTTTCTGACTGGTGTTACATGACCAATCAACTTCTGATTCAAAGGACAGGTATGTATTTGTGAGGGAGAGAAGGGGGATGGGGGGGAGAGAGAGAGAGAGAGAAAGAGAGCTGTAACATCTAGAACCTGTCTTGGAAATTATATGAACTCAAAGTAAATTCATTTTGTAGATGAGCACCTGTAGGCTCCATGCATTCTCATGTGATTGCTGGCTGGCACATAGTTCACAGGCACTAGATGGATTATGCAGTTTTTAAGTTGAAAGTATTTATAGCTTGTAAATTGTTAGTAAATTGTTTAAAATTGTGTTCCTTCCTTCTTCCTCTTTCTCATCATTTGAGGCTCCATGGGCTGGTGTTGTGCCCTGTATCCTGGTTGCCTCTGATTTGAAATCAAGATTAATCATCATTATCAGGGAAGAAAGGCCAATTGGTAAAAATAAATGTACTGGGTAAATTCTTTTTATTTTCTTTCTTTCTTTTTGTTTCTAATCTATTTTCTGAGTTTGATAGAAAGACATGTTGATCTTCTAAGTAGCTTTAAGAAGAAAAAGTGATGGGATTTGGGAAAATGTGGCTTTCTGCGGCAGAGGGTCCTGAGGGCTCCTTCTCCTCTTCATCCACTGTGACCTTCCTCAGGGAGCACTGAGCGGGTGTCTGTCTCTGCTGTCAGTCAGGAAAAGGGGGTGGCTGGGGACAGATGGAGATGAAGGATGCCTGCAGATCTAGGGAATCTGAAACTGCTCATTCTCTCCCAAATGGTCTAGATGAGAGCCACTGCAGGGTTTAGCTGTGCACATCAGTCTCAGCACACAGAGGTGAACTTGCTCTGTGCAGGTGGGGAGGGGGCAGGAGGACACAGCTTGGAATAGACACCCCCTGTGACTTCCTCCATAGAGTGGCAGGGGCTGGGAACTTTGTCCACAAAGCCATGGCACACCCTGGGAGAAGGGGCAGCAGCAGGGGGATAAAGCTTACCTCTCAGATGCCCAGGCCTGGGTGACCTGTGGAACTGTGGTGCCATCTGATGGCCAAGACAGGAAATGAATTGAGGACTAGTGAAGGGACAAACTAGGACCATCTGCATGGCCCCGGCACTGGTTTGGGTTTGTGATTTGGCAAGTTTAATCTCTACTCATCACAGCAATGAACTTGGAAGCTCGACATGTACCGGCTGTAGGGCTGGGGTCTGTGGTCTGCAGGGTGGGGGAAATATTTGGGGGCTTATGGGTACGTTATAGGCTTAGTTGGGTACGGTTGGAGGGGCAGGAGTGTGTGTGTGTGTGTGTGTGTGTGTGTGTGTGTGTGTGTGTGTGCTGGGGGTAATCAAGGAACAGGATACAATTCTTAATCTCGGTGAGTCTACATAACAGTCGAGAAGACAAGAATAACTCATAGAATGACATCAAGGTGATGTAATTGAATGTGGTGTGTTGCCTGATGCATTCCGGAAGCCCAGTGGTTATTCCTCAGGAAGAACACAGAAAAGAAGAAACCAGGGTAGTAATCAGAGGGGAGAGGAACCCCAAGGCAGGGCTGACAGGGAAGAGGAGTTGGGACCTGCACCATTGGTGGCCTGTGTGTGTGTGTGTGTGTGTGTGTGTGTGTGTGTGTGAGAGAGAGAGAGAGAGAGAGAGAGAGAGAGAGAGAGAGAGAGAGAGGGAGAGAGAGGGAGAGAGAGGGAGAGAGGAGTGGTACACTGTAAAAGCCAACACTGATGATGAATTTTCTCCGTGACACATGGTCTTGATTTTTCTTGGCCTTGAGGAAAACTTTAAAAGTCTTTAAAGGCTCTCATGTCACCTTAAAAGTGAAGGTGAAGCACCTTCTGATGGCTGGGCTTACTGAGTAGCCTTAGCATACAGATGGGGTTGCACAGTTGTGAATTAGATGGGGGTCAGGTGGAAAGTGATCTGGGCCAGAGCACCTGGGGCTTATGTGTTTGTTTTAACTGAAACAATTTCGCAGAGCTCTGGTCCTCATGAGTCGCTGCTGAGGGGACTTGATGGCTGCAGGTAGGGACAGGTGGATGAAGGTATGGAAACAGAGAAAGGCCTTCTGTAGGCAGGGGGAGGATTTCCTTCCCTTATCTGAAGCCCCTTCTTCCCATGCGGATCCTCCTTTCTCTCTTCCTC
>PVJN01033631.1:0-23307 GCA_004026805.1 Lasiurus borealis | reverse complement strand
TCGCAGGGATGAAGGATGTTCTCTGAGCTGGGTCAGGAACAGCAGCTGTCAGACCACATTCAGAATTCCAAGTGGAAAAGGATGCCAAAGGCAGGCAGCAGTAAGCCAAGAAGACTTGGTAGTAGGGTGGATGTACCTATAAAGTAAACCAGAAACATGTATGAAATTTCACTGATAACAGTCACTATTCTTATCAATGATTTGAGGAAAGTCAGAATACGTAGGCCTGAAAACCAAGTGGTTCCTTAACACACACACACACTCACACACTCACTGCTTCTCTATTCTTAGGTCATTTAAAAAAAAAAAACAGAAATATTTGATGAAGGATTTTATATGAGAGCACGTGCTCTGCTTATACATGTTCATGTAAATCATTTAAGATGATAAGATCAGAAATGTTTGTTTTCTCCATGATCTCACAGTCCCAAATTCCTACCAGAAGGTGCCAGATCAAAAAAACATATATAAATAAGTTAAAAAATCTATTGACATGCTAGGAAATAAGATAAAGAGGTGATAGTAAAAATACTAATAAGGTTATCTGAGATAATGACATCATAGATATAACTAAATGACATCATAGATATAACTTCACATCCCAGTGATTTTAAAACATTTAGATGCTTATACACCATGATTTCAAAAATATTTTGAAACTTTTATATACTGATTGATTTTAGAGAGAGAAAGGGGAAGAAAGAGTGAGAGAAACATTGATTTGTTGTTCCACTTATTTATGCATTCATTGGTTGATTCTTATATGTGCCCAGGGATCAAACTCACAATCTTGAAGTACAGAGATGATGCTCTTAAAAACTGACCTACCTGGCCAGGGACCAAAGAAAAATAATTTGAATAATTGTAAATCATTTATTCAAATTTAAAGAACAATTGCCCTGAGATGTTATATTGTGAATTAAAAATAAAAATGATATAACATGCTATGGAATTATATTACATACTAGTGGCCTGGTGTATAGATTCATGCACATTGAAAGGAAATTAATTAGTAGAAATATTTTAATATTGCTATTCAACCTTTCTCTATAATAGAAGTGTCAGAGATGAAAGAAAAGTAGTAAAATTTATATGAAAGCAATATATAAATTGATTAATAAATAAGCAATAACAACACAATATAACAACAATAACCCTGGGAGGTTGGCCAGCCAGGGAGGAACCATGGGAGTGCTCCAGGGCATGTCCAGCCTATCTTGCCCAGTCCCCCTCAGTCAGACCCCAGCAGCAAGCTAACTTACTGGTCAGAGCGTCTGTCCCCTGGTGGTCAGTGAACACCATACCAACTGGTTGAATGGTTGGACACTTAGTATATTAGGATTTTATACATATAGATTTAGGCTAATAATTACAACCAGAAAGGCTTTTCTTATGGTCAAGCAAATTTACAGGTGTTGGTCCTGCCCAAACTGGAATTCTTGAGAAAGGAATGAAAAATGGAACCAAGAAGGCATAGTATTTTTTTTCCACTCTCTACAGCCATGAGGCTCCAGCATGAATGAACACACTGCTGGAATGAGTGACAGGCTAAAAAGTACAGTCAACAGCTTGTAAATATGACAAATTTGTGACAAGTGTTGGAAATTTACTTTAAAAATTAAATCATTATTATTTTACCATATTAACAGTGGCCTAAAACATCCCTTTATTTGGAATATTCCTCTTATATTTAGGAGGATTTGGGGAATTTCTCTCGAATCTATTGTCATTAAAAGCACATGCATTTTTCTTGTATGGGAGAAGATTGTGTCGGTTTATCTGTATGCATATATTCCACTATTGCCGTTAGCAGCATTCATGCTACATGGAAAATGTAATCAAACACAGTTAAAATAGTTTTTAGAAATAAGCAAGACACTAAAGATCAAAAAGTGAAGGCAGAACTGGAAGTGCAATAGAAACAATCTTCAAATAGCTACTTGTAGCCTCATCAATGCTGAAAGAAAGCTATCGATAACAGTGATTACACTAATCACTAATAGTGGCCATGAGAGTTCCTATTTAGCAGCCATGAGACAGACTATGCTGGCTCTTTATATACATTTTGACAGTAATGCCACAGCCTAGAATAATAATGGTTTTATAGATTATATAACATAGAATTTAGGTAAAATGACTTGTTCAAGGCCAAGGCCAGGGGAGTGGGCAGAGCCAAGATTAGATCTCAGATTGGCCTGGCTCCATAGACCATACTCTATACCTCTCTGCCACTTTCTGTAGACAGCTGTAAAAAGGGGCCAGCTCTAGAAATGCATAAAGACACTACACCTGGAACTTAATGTGTCAAGGCAAAGGCACAGAAAGAAAAGAAATGACATAGGAGAAGCTATAGCACCGGGCATTTTGAAGAATCTTATTTTGTTGCAGTATTTTGTCCTCCATTTCTTTTCTACAAAGATATATTTAAAATATGCCACAACCTACATGCTATTTTGTGCTGGTAAGATGAAGAATAAATAATAAACTTCAATCATATTCAAAAATAAAAAGTCAGTAGTTTTCAGTGTTTGACTTAACTCAAATGATCTGACCTGAAGACCTTTGTCTGGGAATGACTGCAGCGACTCGGCAATGCTCCCTCCTTGCACCACAAATTACATCAGCAATGAGCACACGCTCTTGTACTTGCCTGACTATGTGGGTTGGCTCAGTACAAACTGTGGCAGCGGAAAGAAGTTTAGTCAATTGTGGATGCCATTTTGAAGTTCTGGTGTTAGTATGAAAACCAAACACAATTTCATAATTTGTGGCTTCAACATCAGGATATTTGACTTATTTTAAATAAACTCTTCATGTTTATGTGTGTTATATTTAATTTCTCTAATGGCTCAAGCTTATGTAATTGTGGTTTTCATCTCCAATTCTCTTCCACATTCCAAATACAAATTAGAGACCTGACTGATTCGCTATTTAAAGTCATTTCATATGTGGGATCTCTATATTCTTGAGGGATTTTCAATATATATTGGTTCTATATCTAACAAAATG
This sequence comes from Lasiurus borealis, assembly GCA_004026805.1. Classification (NCBI taxonomy): domain Eukaryota; kingdom Metazoa; phylum Chordata; class Mammalia; order Chiroptera; family Vespertilionidae; genus Lasiurus; species Lasiurus borealis. The sequence goes on along the minus strand of PVJN01033631.1, from coordinate 20,298 downwards.
TATTTCACCGCACTATCAAATATAATTTCAGTATTTACTTGGTAGGTAGTAAATATGTATTTTCTTTTTCACATATGTACTAAATGTCAAACATGTAAAAAGTCATCAATCTGGTGAATCGTTTTACTCTGTTAGAACAACTGTAAAGACATTTTAGACTATTATAGCTCTTCCACTATACGTATTTTATTGATTTTTTAAAAAACTGAACTGCCCAGACTTATTTCCTTCAAGGAAATAAAGGTTCTTGATACAGGGAGGTACATATTCAAAAGAAAAATTCCAAGTAAAAGTTAAGCAATGTTTAACAATCTCTTCATATTTTATGATAAGTAGAGAAGTGCTCTAGTTAGTTTTTAATACAAATCTCTTTTCTGAGGCTTAAATTTGTACACCATGGTCCAATCCGAACTCCTTCTTCTTTGCTATTGCTGATGATGCCGTAATACTTGGAATTTTACCCTTGTCATGTCACTGTCTATGTTTACAATGGTTAAAGTTTCTAGATGGTGAACAACTTCAGCACAGAGAATATATTATATCCAAATCATATTTTTAGCTGTGTGGACTAAGTTCAGTATGAAGTGGATACTTTGCTTTTAGTAACAGGAGCACAGTTGAAGAAAGAGCTGATGTTGTACCACTTTGGGGCAACTAGAGAAGTTAACTGAGCACTTGGGTCTCCCATGTTTTGTACTTTCATCTCTTCTTCCTTTGCAGATTGCTTCATATTCTTGGACTAATTTTTCAAGATACACAAGAGCACCAAGCTCACCATAATATATTCTCAAGATAAAAGAGATGATATCGTTTAACCCCAACTCCAGTAAGAAAACTTTCAAGGAAAGATTCTGATTTGCAAAGTCTGGATCATAATACAACCTCAGACCAATTACCATGGCTGACTTAATGAATTTCTATGAGTGAACTGGCTTGGAACATTCTCCCATCCCTCAACCAATTCCTGTGGTCAAGGAGGCAGGGTCACAAAATGTCAATTTTTATTCTGATCATAGGTACTTCCTATAATACTTTCCACAGTGAAAGGGCTGTGTGGTTTCAGGGAAAAAAGAGGGATTCTGGGAAAAGAGAGAATACATTTCAACAAGAAAGTGTAAAAGCACATAGAGAGTCACCAAAAGCAACAGCGCTACTCCTTATCTCCAAAATTGTTGATCCTGTAAGATTTTTGTCAGGTAGCACGTCACAAGAAAACCGTTCTGTCCACAACTTTGGAAAATGTGCTTCCTGGTAATTAAGAAAAGTGTTTCATGCAATTCATCACCTGCACTATTTATAACCTCTCTAACGGGCTTTCCCCAATTGCTTGAAGTTAATCAAGATAAGAAAAGCAATTGATCTATTTAGCTACTGAAAACTTAAAGAACATTTATATAAATTACTCAGAGTACAGGAGCCATTTTTATGAGTAATCTTTGAGAGCTATTCATGATATTTGCAGCATTAAAATGTGTAAGACTAGAAACTAACTTCTTTTTTTTGGCTGGGTACATAAATCTGTATAGTTATATTTACTCTAAGACTTGAAATTTAAACAGTGCTAATTACTACATAAAAGAAAACATGCTAAGAAATATAATAAACTATGGTGACTGGAACTATGGAAGATCTGTATTTCTGAACTTATTTATTTGTAGAGAAAGGCTTATTGGGAGATAGTTATTTTACACATTTATTAAACCATAAGAATTTAGTCTGAAAAAAATGGTGGTGGTTAAGAGCTTTGTTTTTGGATTTAGCCCAACCTTTTGGAAATGCTAAGTCACTCTTTTACCCTTGTACACTCAGCAAATTATTTATGTCTGTTTTTCCATTTGATTGTTGAAGGTTAGGTGAGAAATGGTACTTATTTTCTTAAATTTATGGCAGACATGCATGAAAGGAGGAAGTACTGTTTTTTCCTTTGAGATACTGATACATAATGCATGGATGAATTTTCAAAGATAATTTTAAAAATTCATGCACTCCCAATTTTTGTGCAGAATTTTATACTTGAGGCAAAAACAAATATGTTAAAATTTGTCTTGGCTACTGGAATTTTATGAAGTGTCTGAGATGAAACAATCTTTATTGGTTAACTCATTTTTGGAATTTTCATCTCATAGTGTCTTTTCTTACTTGCATATTTTCTCTTGCATGATTTCCCCCCATACATTCTCACCCGATTTTTTATCCTGTCTACATGTTATCCACGGAAATTATAGAATAGAGCCAAGGTGCAAAATGTACAAATTTATAAAATAGTAGAGTTTTGCTTTCTTGGAACCTGACATTGAATTTCTAATAAAACTCATGTAATTTAGTAGAGTTAATGTTAAAATTTCCTCTAGGCTATATACCAAAATTATTTTAATTAGTCATCTAATGCATATTAAAATTAAAAGAGGGTCCTGACTGGATTGGCTCAGTGGATAGAGCAGCGACCTGTGGACTGAAGGGTCCCAGGTTCAATTTCAGTCAAGGGCATGGACCTTGGTTGTGGGCACATCTCCAGTAGTGGGTGTACAGGAAGCAGCTGATTAATGTCTCGCTCTCATTGATGTTTCTAACTATTTATCCCACTTCTTTCCTTTCTGTAAAAAATCAAAAAAATATATTTTTTAAAAATGAAAAGAGATGTCTTTTTATAAAATTATTTTTCTATTTAAATAGGTCTCTTGAGAAAAATTCTGAGACAGTTTTCAACTTTATATCAATTATTATATGAATTAACTACCTGCCTTTGACAAAATGAAGTAATGCACATTGACCCCAATTTGTTTTAATATTTTCTGGAAAAGAAAACAAAAGAGAAATGGATTTTGACTTTTGAAATACAGTAACTTTTTTTAACTTCTGATGATTGTTTTTGCCTTTGGATACCTATGTTTTCATACTGTCTGTATGTATCAGCTTGTTTATTTTGCTTTTAATAATTTTATTTCCTTCTGCCTCCTTGAGAGCAAATTCTAAGTTATGTGGAAAAAAAGCAAAACAAAACAAAACAGCTTAAGACTTACTTCCAGTTTTGCCAATAGTGAGTTGTATAACTTTGGGGCAAAAAAGAATATTTTGACTCAAGATATGGCTCTGAAGCTGGTGTGATACTTGGCTACTTTACTTATTACGGATGTGGATTTTCCTTCTGTTAAATGATAGGGTTCAATGTTCTAAGTTCTTAGGTTCCTACTATGGCCATGAGTCTATGATTCTAAGGAAACCATATATATTTAAGAATATCAAGCATTGAGCCATAAAATTTGCAAACACATTTGTTATATTTCCCCTTATTTATGATAATCAAAGTTGATATTGCTTTATAAATATATATTAAAAGCTTGATCATATAAGTGATAGTGGCTTTGATGGGTTTGTCAATCTGGTAAAACCCACTAATCTTGCTGTTCCTACTTGTTTGGCAATTATAAACCCATATGCCAAGCAAAATAGATTTTTTTTGGCAGGGATACATGTCTTGCTGGCAGCTTATTCTAGCAGTCATATTAGTTCCTTACTGTTGACTCTGGCCCTTTTGCTCCAGAAAATGCTAGATTGCCAGGATGCATTCTTCTTTGAGAAAGGAGCAAGCATTTCCAATACAATAAAGACTGATTATTTGCTGGGAAATGTAAAAGTACATTCTAATTGCCTATTGGCCAACAAGCACATGCTCACACATACTCAAATAACCTAATTTTGACATCATTTTGGGGTAAGATGAGACTATAATTCTGAGGATTTTAAAATTGACTTGCCTACATCTTTAAAAATGCAAAGTGATGCTTCACAAGAGCATGGGATTTGAGGTTAGAAAGCATTCTATTTGAGTACTAGTGCCCTCACTTGAGTGTGTGTATGACCTCTCACAAGGTGCTTAACTTCTTGGAGCCTTCATTTCCTCATCTGTGAGATGAAGAGCACACTACTTAATAGCGGGATATTTGTCAGGATTAAATTAAAATAGTTTATTACCTAATAATTTTGAATTTGAAATATGAAATTTAGTTTCTTCATTTAAAATGTGACTTTATTTAGCAAATATTCAGTAAGAATATCCTGGATCATGAAGGAAAACTGAAGAAACCCAGACCTCAGTATTTGAATTATTTTCTATAAAATGTGCAACATACAGGTAGTGCAGTGGTTCTCAACCTGGGGGTCGCGACCCCCTTTGGGGGGGGGTCAAACAACATTTTTACAGGGGTCGCCTAAGACCATTGGAAAACACAGATATGATTGATAACAGTTGCAAAATTACAGTTATGAAGTAGCAACAAAAATAATTTTATGGTTGGGGGTCACCACATGAGGAACTGCATTAAAGGGTCTCGGCATTAGATGTAGTGGGTATCATGGATTTTTCTTTTCTCATCTTATACAAAATATTTAACAAATAACATTCCAATTCCTTACTTGTGATGAGTTCACAGACAACCAGAGCCAGTTGATTCTATCAGTTCATCTTTGCATTTGGCTTTGGACATGGCTGTTTGACATAGCACTCTTACATGGACAGCCCCAGCTTTGTGGAATATACATTACACTACCACCAGGATCCATTTCACTCAACATTGATTAATATTCCAGGGACAGGGGACTTCAGATGCTCTATTCTATGTTGCCATACACACAACAACACATGTTAAATTATTCTTTCCACTGCCCCGACTAACTTTGCCTTTCCCCAATCAGTTTTGGAGGCAAAAAAATAGCAAGTAGAGCCAGAGAGAAAGTTTAAGAATTTGTGCGTGTCTCGTGCCAAAGTGGAAGAATCCTCTTTAGTGTTGGACTTGAGGGACAGTTGAGCACATCTGTGACTAAGACTTTCTAGAAATTTTGGGGGCTACAGATAACATAGCCCATTGGGTTCACTTAGGGATGTAAAAGGACTATTCCCTGCACCTTCCTCACCTCTCCTAGGGACACACTGGCTCATTTGATAGCCTTGTCTCAGCTGGTATTTTAGAGTACTGCCAATAAAGAGTAAGAGTAAAACTAATTGGTCATGACAGTCAATTTTCCTAAATTTATTATATCTAACCAAAAGAAATTCAAACGAAGAGAAACAGGCTGCTATGTCTTCCCACAAAGCCCAATAAGTCCATTTAAGTTGTTTTACATAAATTTGAATAAATAACTTTTTCTGATTTTAATACCCAGGTTCAAAGTCATGGTGGGGCATAATGTTTATTTCTAGGTGAGACAATGGAACCAAAAAGGCCTACCCATCAGGCAGCTGAACGTCATAACTATTTATTCATAATCTTTTTTGTATAGGTATCTGTAAAATCATAGGAAAGATGACATTTTTTAGGTAGACATACATTTATCTGCCTATTTCTAGTGTCAATCTTTATGAGAGAAATCATTCCCTGGTTCTAGCAAAAAATAGGTATATTGCCCTTTAAATTTCCTTAGAACATTCAAGAAGATGAGAGCTATGGGGATGCCTCTGTCAATCGGTGCTATAATCCCCAAAGTGAAAGTTGCATTAATTTCATGTGGATCCTTGTGGGGCTTTAGTTAGCAGTAGCCATTGAGTGGCTGGCCTACTTGGGAGTGATTTCCACTTTGGACACAGGTTTTATCAAAGTGTAGATGCAGATTAACTTCAATTTAAATTTTATCTCTGCTTCTCTTTTAAAATAAAATTAACTAATGATGAGGAAAATTTTAAAATTTAAATATGCAGATATAATCATACGAGAATAATAAAAAGGAGATTATTTTTTCCTCACAGGAGGAGTGAAGATATTTTTTTCTCATTTATTTTTAGAGACAGGGGGAGGTAGGGGAAGGGGAGAAAGGAGAAAGAGAGAGGGAGATAGAAACATAAACGTAAGAGAAACACATAGATTGCTTGCCTCCAGATTGTGCCCCAACAGGGGCTGGATTTAAATCTACAAATAAGGTACATCCCCTTGACTAGCAATCAAAACCTCTACTCTTAGGCCCATAGGCTGGTGCTGTAACCACGGAGCTAAACCAGCCAGGGCAGAAGGAGATATTTTGAAAGTACTTAATTTACTCATAAGTTTTCTAGACAGTCTGGCCCATACCATGTCATAAACAAATATCTGTTTAATGAATTGTTTTTATTTTTATCATTTATTAGCTGCCTACTCTGTTCAGGGAAGTTTGTAACTTATTATTTTGTTTCATTCTTATAACATAGAGTTGAAGCATGTGTTATTGTTACCCTCATTTGCAGATAAGGGTCCTATGGCTCAAATTTTCCCAGCTAGAACAAGGCAAAAATGGGTATTGAATTCAAACCTGATTCTAAGCCCAGTGCTATTTTTTTTCTACTCCACAGATGCTTCATTAATATCTTTTACTGTAAATATGGTTAGAGGATGCAATAATTCAATCTTCCTTAAAACAGTGAGTTGAGAGTTGAAAATTACTGCCAGTATCTAAATACTTCCGTAACTCTAAGAGCTAAGGATCCTGGCCCCTCACTGGTTTCATGTGGTGATTCAGAGGCATAGCTACCTTGGAAGCTTTCCCAGGGTAAAACTGGGAGGAAAGTCCTATTTGATCTTTCTTGATTAATCTTTGCTTTGGGGCTCTAACAAATGAGTGACTCACCTGTTTGAGGCAGTATTTTGGTATTTAAGATTTTTCTTCCTACTGTGTTCCTGAACTCATTTATTTGTCAGGCCCTGGGGCCTTGCTGCAGGACTCAGTGTCATCCATCTGTCAACAAGGATTAGTTGGTGCCTCAGTGTGTCTCCAGATGCATATGAATTTCTTATAAGAAACTGTCTGAATTTATGGCATCTCTACAACGATTAAGCAGATCATAACCAGATGAATCCCTTCTCTTCTACTTCTGCAGGAGAAACTATTTCTCAGATGTTTTAACTATGGTCTGAAGTGTGTAAGGAGTTACTGACTGGAACACAATTATAACTTTTCTAAAGAATTTCTGAGTTTGTGCTTGTTTAACTTCCCATTCAGGAGATATAAAGTAAGTCCAATCACTTTGAATGGTATTTGCATGAAATGTCCTTGGTTCTATTGATATATTTTTCAGACTTTCCTTTCCAATGAGAGGGCTCGTTCTTAGTCTCATTTTCATGGTGGTAAACCCTGAATTTTTAAATTATTTGCAAATTCTTCATGGGTTTGAATAAGTGGAATAAGATTGGCTTTCATCATTTCTGCAAGAAGTTTGTTAAAAAAAAAAAATCAGGAGAGTAGTTACTCCTTGCTAACTACCAGGAATTCTGAGAAATTCTTTAAGAAACCATTTTGTTTATATTGAGCAAGTCAAATTTCCAAATAATGAATGGACGTTAAAATTCTTCTTTCAACAGCTCTATTTCTATTAGTAGCTCCAGTCTTCTAGTCATTCCATTATAAAATTTTGGGAGTCATTCACTTTTCAGTCCTCAAAACTTGTGTCTCGTGCTTTTGTGTCTCTTGACAGTGTATTTTATACAGAGAGACCCTCAGATGTTAATTGATGATGAGATGCTGAAATGTTCAAAATAACATAGGCATTGGGAGAAATATAGAATTTAGAAAGAGCACAAGACCACTTCTCTCTTTGTCTGCCCTCTTAGTTCCTATCATACTTTTATAAAACTTGCTCATGCTTCTGCATTACTTAACTCATTAGTGATGTTTCTTTTCACTTAGTCATTTACAACAGAAAATGCAGATCATTTTTTAAAATGCCTTTTCTCCCTCACTCGCAATATAACAAGTTGGTCACCAAGTACAATTGATTTGATCTCCAATATGATTCTAGAATCGCTCTGTTCCACTCCTTCTACTGCTTCTGCTTTAGTAATTCAGAATCTCAAGAAATAGTATAATATGAAGAAAAAATGAAAACTACAAATTCAATCTGCCCCTTTCTCACAGACTGACTATAATGTATACTCCAACTATATCTTTCTTATGTTCTTTGTTGGACCCTACATTCCAGAATCAGTTGCCATTCCTGATTGAGATGCCAATTGAATGTATTCTCAAAGTTTCTACTTATTTCCTAAGACTGGATTGCCCTTCCATCCCCTTTTATGCTTTGAAAATTACTGCTGATCTCACAAAATTCATCAGAATGATCATCCTTTGAAACAATTACTTCCTCCTCAATGCTTGCTTCCACAACACTTAACATATGTGCCGAAAATATTTATTTATTTTTGCTTGTCTTAATCCCCAGTGAGGTTAGGGCTTCTTAACCAAGAGACCATGTTTTTATTCACCTTCAAACTTGTAAGGACCAAGACTTACTTGACACATGTTTGGCACTCAGTATATTTTTGCGGAATGAGTTGAACTAATGGTCAAAATCTCTTTTTGTTTTTTTCACTCATTTGGATTTTTCCCTTCTGCCATAGATCTACCCTTGAATGCCCTTTCTGTATGCATGTCCCAGAAATACCATTCCTGAGAAAAAGTAGTATGAGAAATTAGTTTCCCCATAATATTCCCCATGTGTTTTAGACTCAAAATGAAATAATCCATCCCATCTAACCAACCTCTACTAAAGCTCTCAATTCATAAATGTGAACATAGTCTTTAATTGATATTTTATATTCTGAGAAACACTTTGCTAGCCCTAGATGGATTTTATAATACAGATCAAAAAGACATAGAATTCACCAAGAGAAATTAGCAGCACATTAAACCTTTACTATTTTTTGGTTCTCTTGTGAAAGTTCTGCTAATGAAGATGTAAGATTTAACCTTCTTGTGTCCTGTTGTGATTGTGGCCTACTTTTAGTTGCGAATATGTTTAGAATATAATCCTGGACCAGAAAAATCAGGCTATCCCTTTAAAAGAACATACTTAGATAATAGTTTAATTTGACTATAAATTGGTGCTTTAAATATTTTTTTTATATTTGCTCAGTTAAATTTTCCTCTTATAAACTGTCTCAAATCATATTCTCACTGGGATTTTCCATCTATTGTCTAGCTAACTTTGCCTTACACATATCATGTGACAGGAAAAATACATATTCTAGATTAGTAGGCATTGCCAAAAATTCTTACTTGGTTTATAGGGAAATGCTTACAATCAAATATGCCCTATGAAATATTTAAAATACTGAATTTACTATTTTCAGTGCCCTATGCTTTATTCTTCTCCCAAAATTATTGCTGCAGTATCTAGCATAATTTGTTACTAATTTTATTTATCTCAAATTTTAGTAAGATAAGTCTTCTTCCAGAAAAAATAGTGGATATTATAAAGTATGATATAATTTCAAATAATCACATAATGATAAAGAGCGTGCAATATTTCATACTTTCAATTTTTTCTCTTAAGTTAATTTGCTTTATATTTTAGGTTTCTCCTTAGATTACAATCTCTTCACAATCTTAGATTCACATATGCCAGCTATCCATTTGCCGTGAAAATTATCATACTAAATATATAATCACTTTTTAATTTTTATTCATTTTAACATTTTGATTTTATTGGCTCTCACATTTTATAATACATTCTTTAAAACTTTATACATTTAAGGAGTATTTTTAGCTTATATTTTAATCATAAAATATATATTGGAAATCTGATATATGTGTCTTATCCTTCTTGTTAAAATATTTATGATTTAAGTCTTTGAGACATTTTAACACACCAGTATTATTTCTAGATAATGTTTTTTTTTCTTTGCTAGTTTAATTAAAAAAAATAAATATTGAGTCAAAATGCTTTGCCATGTTCTTTGGAGAATAAAATATATTTATATAGTTATGTAAGTAAAGAATTATATTATTTTAAAAAGGCTTTGAGATAGTTTACAAAGATAAATTATAAGAAAGGAAAAAGAAGAAAATTGAGAGGAAAGATAAGTTTAGGAAAATTGAGCCCTAGTTGGTTTGGCTCAGTGGATAGAACATTGGCCTGAGGACTGAAGAGTCCTGGGTTTGATTGCAGGCTGGATCCTTGGCCCTGATCGGAGGCGCATGTGGGAGGCAACTAATCAGTGTGTCTTGATGTTTCTCTCTCTGTGTCTCTCCCCATCCCATCTTCTCTCTCTTTCTCTAATAATCAATGAAAAAATATCTTCAGGTGAGGATTAACAAAAAATAAAAAATTGAGACAAAGATAAAAGATAATTATACTAAAACTAGAAGCCTGGCCAGACTGCCCAATTGGGGTCAATCAGGGCCAGGATGGCTGGCAGGAGGGGACACAGGAGGTTAGCCAGCCAGCCCCACCCCCAATTGCGGTAGGGGAGGCCAATCTGGGCTGCAGTGCATGTCAAAGCAACCAGTCGTTCCAGCGTTCAGTCGCTGGCTTTTATATATACATAGATAGCAACATCAACATGAACTAATGTTACTACTAATATTACTAATATTTATTAAGTTTCTATGTTGTTCCAGGCACATTTAAAACGCACTGTATATATATTCACATATTTTTAATTAAAATATATAATGCTCTATAGCAGTAAACTGAGCTAGAGGTAAGTTGGAATGTGGCTCTGAGTTCTGGTCAGGCAAAGCAAATGGAGAAGCAGGTCAGTTATTAAGTTCACTATCCAAAAGACAAGACCAAAAAATGTGTTTCTAGTAATGAGACCAAAGAATGTACCCAGCGAGGTAGATGCCAAGAATAGCAATCCATAATGGACTGGATTCAACAAATAAGAAAAATGTATTTGTCAGAGGGATTGTATTTTCTCCTCCCCCTTCTCCACTCTGAGTTCTTTTAAAAGAGAGTAATGTATTAAAGGGAGATGTTGATAACCTAGTTAGAGTGCATGTATAAAGAATGAGGTTTTTATTACATATGCTCCAAGAAGTAATACCGAAGCTGCCTAAAGAATAAACTAGATTTAGTTATGTATTTTGCTTTCGTGTGTGTGTGTGTGTGTGTGTGTGTGTATGTGTGTATGTGTGTGTGTTGGGATGGTGGTGGTGATGAGAAGATGAATTTTTCTAGAAATTGGGCAGAGTGGTCCTTTTTTTCATCCTTCCTCTAATAAGATTTCATCCTCTCCATTAAATAGTGTCCATTTCAAGAATATTAATTTAATATTAAATATTGAATTATTTTATTCGAATATTTATTTATTAGTGTGGCCCAGCTTACTCCTCTAGCCCTACCTGAGAGAATTTCCAATCATGGTTCCTTAAAAGGAGAACACTATACAGTACAGCAAAACTTACCCTCCACAATTATGAAATAATATGATAGTAGATGTGATGTAATTGTTTTTTGTTTCAGGACTCTTTCATATAATACTCCTCAGTGTAAGTCAATAACATAATACTAAACTAGCCTATCTAATAAAAGAGTAATATGCAAATTGACTGTATCCCTTCTATACCCACAAGCCACACCCACTAGCCACGTCCACCTGCCAATCAGAGTGAGTATGCAAATTAACCCAACCAAGATAGCTACAGCCACAGAGAGACCAGGAGCGAGGCTTGGGTTTCCCCTGGTGATGGAGTAAGCCAAGCTTTCCACGCACCCTGGCTAGCCTAGGCCTCCGCTTAAGACAACAAAGTTTCAATGGCTGTGAGAGCAGAAGATTGGCTTTGCTCCAGGCTACAAAGTTTCAATTGTAGAAGATAAGTAAATCCAAGATACTAGGGCCTCTGCTTAGATAGCTGGGGGTGTGTGGCCAGCCTGCAAAGCACCACAGGCCCCTCACTGAGGCTACCCTACACCCCAAGGGAACCCCCACCCTGATCCAGGACACCCTTCAGGGTAAACCAGCTGGCCTCCACCCATGTATCAGGCCTCTATCCTATCTAATAAGAGAGGAATATGCAGATTGACCATCATTCCAACACACAAGATGACTGCCCATATGGTCAAAAGGTCCTGCCTCCATGTGGACATGAGATGGCCACCACAAAATGGCCAGCAGGGGAGGGCAGTCGGGAGGGACCAGGCCTACAAGGGAGGGCAGTTGGGGGTGACCAGGCTGGCAGAAGAGGGCAGTTGAAGGTGACTGGACCTGCAGAAAAGGGCAGCTGGGGGGGACACAGACCTTCAGGGGAGAGAAGTTGTGGAGGGGCAGGCCTGCAGGGAAGGGCAGTTAGGGGCAAACAGGCTGGCAGGGGAGTGGTTAGGAGGTGATCAGGCTGGCAGGCAGATGCTATTAGAAGTAATCAGGAAGACAAGCAGGTAAGTAGTTGGGAGCCAGCAGTCCAGGTAGGATCAGGCCTAAAAGGGAAGTTGGATATTCCTCAAGGGGTCCCATATTGGAGAGGGAGAAGGCTGGGCTGAAGGACAGCCCCCGCCTCCCCCCCAAATAAATTTCATGCACCAGACCTCTATTAACTTAATAAAATTCAAACTATAAGGTACAAAAAAAATGTCTTTTAAAAACACAGTTCAATGAAGTTTTCAATTGATCAATTCAGATAATTGATTGTATCTCCTGGGACTGGAATGAAAGGGGTATGTATGTACATAGAGGATGCATTCTCCAAGGAGAAATAGGGCCCCCATGGAGGTGAAAATGTTTTTTTTAAATGGGTGAAAAAAAATATAAATGTAAGATATTATAATGGCTTTGCATCTCCAAAGGTCTACAGAGCATAATCAGACATGCAGCACATTCATGGTATTAATATTCCATAGGTGGCTGCAGTGCTAGGAAAAATAATGTAAGGCTTTTTCTGAGAGACAATAATGAAAAAAGTGTTAAGAAACACTGCTATAGAGTATTATCTCTTACACACATGCTTTCATTTGAAATTGTGTGGCAAAGGATTAAGGTATATGAAAACATGTTTTTAATTAATTTATTTATTACTCCCAATAATAGTGAGTAAAAACTTATTAATCATGTACTACTCGCAATAATAGGAGATAATAATTTATTTATAATTTATTATTCATAAAAAAGTTAAACTGTTATTTCCATTCTACATGTAAAAATTAGATGATACTTATGCTAAATAAGGCACTTAAATAATACAAATATATATATATATATATACACATATATATGAATATTATAGTCATTTTGATTAGAAGAGTCAAATTTTGCAGGATATTGGAAAAATCAATAGGATAGAATCAAAGGTAGATCTGGGTAGGGGAGAGTAGAGAAACTGTTAAGTTACAAGAAATTCTGAAGGAATAAACTGGAAAGGTAAAAGTTAGTATCTGAAAATAGAATGCTTAAAATGAAAATTTTATTTTTTTTCCAGTGATTTATTAATGTAATTTTTTTGCCAGGATTTTTACTCTCTTTGTCTATTATAGATGCATGACAGTATGTGAATCTCTGAAAAACTAAAAATAATGCTTTTACATACGATATCTACATTTAAAAGGCAATGGTTTATATTGAAATACATATATATATATACTTCAATATTATATACAAAGTAAATTAAAAGAGTGAATATATGTTTGTTAATATAATATACAAAGTATAATATACAAAGTAAATATATGTTTTTTAATATATTAAAATGAAATACTTAATAGCATATTAAATAATAACATCTAATATCAGGGCTAATAAATATCATATATATATATATATGTATATAATTTAACAAATCTTTATTGTCAGATAATTAAAATTGTTCCTCTTTCCTCCCCCACCATAACACCCCTCCACCTGGCTCCCATCCCTCCCTCTGCCCTCACCTCCCCCGACCATTATCCTCATCCATAGGTGTATATTTGTCCAGTCTCTCCCTGAACACCCACAACCCTCTCCCCCTAAGAATTATCAGTCCATTCCCTTTCTCTGCCCCTGATTATATTATATTCACCAGTTTATTCTGTTCATTAGATTTTCAATTCACTTGATTTTTAGATTCACTTGTTGAGAGTTATTTATTAGTTGTTCCTAATTTTTATCTTTACCTTTTTCTTCTTCTTCCTCTTCTTAAAGAATACCTTTCAGCATTTCATATAATACTGGTTTGATATTGATGAACTCCTTTAGTTTTTCTTATCTGTGAAGCTCTTTATCTAACCTTCAATTCTGAATGACAGCTTTGCTGGGTAGAGCAATCTTGGTTATAGGTCCTTGCTATTCATCACTTTGAATATTTCTTGCCACTCCCATAGTTTCTGTTGAGAAATCAGTTGACAATGATATGGGTGCTCCTTTGTAGGTAATTAACTGTTTTTCTCTTGCTGCTTTTAATATTCTTTTTGTCTGTTGTTCTTGGTATTTTAATGATGATGTGTCTTGATGTGGTCCTCTTTGGATTCCTTTGTTTGGGATTCTGTGCACTTCCTGGACTTATAAGTCTATTTCTTTCACCAGGTGGGGGAAGTTTTCAGTCATTATTTCTTCAAATAGATTTTCAGTATCTTGCTCTATCTCTTCTTCTGGCACCTCTATAATTCTGATGTTGATACACTTGAAGTTGTCCCAGAGGCTCCTTACACTATCTTCCAATTTTTGGATTATTTTTCTTTTGCTTTTCTAGTTGAGTGTTTTCTGCTTATTTGTATTTCAAATCTTTGACTTGATTCTTGTGTTCCTCTAGTTTAATGTTATGTCTCTATATACTATTTTTTATTTCAGTCAGTATATGTTTAATTTCTAGTTAGTCCATTTTCATCTCTAATTTGTCCTTTTTCATCTCCTCTTTGGTCTCCTAAATTTATCCATCTTTTCTAGGAAATTCTTAAACGTGGTTTTGAACTCTATATCCAGTAATTTGTTTTCCTCCATTTCTTTCATTTGCGATCTGTTTCTTTGTCTCTGCATTTTCACTGCTTCCCTGAGTTGGTAGAGTAGCTTTGCATGCTAGGTGTCTTATATGGCCCAATAGCTCCACCTCCCCAGTTATCTGAGGTGGATTCTCTTGGTACATCCCTTTGTGTACCATGTGTACAGTCTTGTTGTAGTTTTGATTGTTGTTGGTATCACTGGGGGGAATTGACCTCCAAGCCAACTGGTTGAGTGGATCAGCTGTGTCTACATTGGGAGAACTTCTGTGCTGGAGTCAGCCTTATTATACAAGGCTTACAAAATTGCAAAAGCCTCTGTATTTAGCTTGGATGGGGTGGAATCTCAGGGCTGAGCAGACAGCCTTGGAATCCCGTCAGCCCTGCCCTATGCAGCCCCTGGGTCTCAGTGTCCCTTGGTAATCGCTGCAAACCTCTATGTGCACTTGCACTTGTGTGCCCACAGACCTCTGCCTTTCCAGCTCCCCTGAGTTTCCAGGTGCTCTGGGTACCCGTATGAGTCTGGGTCCCCAGGGTCTTGCCTGAAAATGGGGTTCAGTGTAGTAGGAAGTGGATTTCAGCACAGTTGCAAGGTTCTGTCTTTCTCCCGCTAGAGAAAGCCAGTGGCACAATCAGTAGTTAGCCCTCTGGTGCGCACTCATGTGCCTCCAGACCCCTGCCTTTCACAGCTACCCTAATTTTTCATGCACTCCTCCCTTTTCACAACAGTCCAGACTCCCCCAATATGAGTCTTGCCCGGAATTGGGGTTCAGTGCAGTAGGAACTGGGTCCAGTGCAGTTGGAAGTTCCTGTCTCCCTCCTGCTAGAGGAAACCAGCCAGTCACTCTGCTGCCTGTCCTCTCTACATGTGTGTTTCTGTATTTCAGCTTTTTGCAGCTCCTCTGAGTCTCTGTGAGCTCCTCTATTTCCTTCTATTTGTAGAATTTCCACTCAGCCAGCTTTCCTGTGGTTCTGGAAGACGTCCTTTCTGTCTTTTAGTTTTAGTTTTGAAATTGTTGTGTGAGGCAGCAGTTTAGGTGTTCACTTATGCTGCCATCTTGGTTTCTCTATATCATATTTTTGAAGTGATAGTGCAACAGCTGAAATACTAGTATATGAGAATATTTGTGATTGTAATCGGTAATGGTGATTTGTTGCTAAATTTATATTTGAAGGAAATAATCCATTTCAGTTAAAAATTAGAGAAAATTACAATTTTTTTCTCATTCAAGTTTCAGGGATCCTCTAGTTTCAGTTTATATTCAAATCTTGAAACTCCGTCTAGACTATGATCATGAGTGGCTGGCTGAGGCAGGGTAGAGAGCATTAGTGACCCTATAAATTAGGATCATTAGGAAAGAGGAATTAAGAGACCAAGGTATTGGTAGGATCATCTACACAGATGTTGATATCCAAAGTATTCACAACTTCCAGGCACATCTGGACTTTGAGGAATCTCCTATGGACTAGGAGTCTTGTTGAGCTAGTCCTCTGTAATTTATAACACCCTTCTCTCTTCCTGCTTTATGGCCCTGTGACCAAGCCTGGTGATTTGCTTTAGAGATGAAAGTCAGTTTTACAGGGCTTGGAGTGGTAGGTTATAGAAGAATGAATATTGGCTGGATAAAGTCATATTCTTGGAATATGTTCTAAATGATTTATTTGCTCTTGGTCTGGCTCATTTTGCAGGAGGTGTCTGTAAAAAAGTGCCTCTGGAATGTCGTTTACGCCATTGCATTGCTTTCAAACTGTGAATAATCCATCAAGGGGCCTGGCTCCTAGCCTTGCCCAACTATGGGAAGTATTTGGAGACCTAAACATTCCTTCATAAATCACTAATGTTGGTCCCTAATGTAGTATCAAATGGACCATTTTAATATGTTGATATATCACTTTCCAGTTTAAGTGTTTTATATTCCCTCTTACTATAGCTTTAAAGGTTTCCAGATTTATTTGTGAGAAATTTTCAGGTTTTTATTTTTAACCATGACAAAATCATTTTCTTTTCTAAATGGTTTCAAATTTATGTTACAGTGGGTAAGTGTCAAACCACAGGAGAGAAAATTTAAAACCCAAATCTCTCAGCACAAACAATTGTTTTTATATTTTCCTGAGATGGTTACAAATTTCAAAATAGCCTATAATGTTTCAAAGGAAAATTAATTTTGAAATAGTGTTTTGATGGTTGATGTATATAATATTTCAAGATAATATCATTATTTTAACTCATTTATTTGTTACTCATATTTCAGGAGACAATATTAAGTAATATCTTATGGTTTGTGGGGAGGTACATATAAATATTCCTTCCTTAGGATAATAAAATATTTAAAATCTCTTTAGTATACAGAATAGATGGATATGATATCTTTATGTAATTTTTGTCACTAATATACCAACATTTATAATGCAAAATTGAGTTTACTGATAATTAAAGTTATACATATAAGGTATGCACTGTACAGTATTATCCATTTTCTGATGACCAATTTATTAATGCAAAATATTATGAGCCATCATACAATTTGTTGAAACTGTATAATGCCATTCTACAAAGCTTCATATATGCAAACAAGTTGAACTAGATAAATTAATATTTAGTAAAACTGGAATTTTGCTGATACTCCCAAATTTAGCAAAATAAAATCCATCTCTAAATCTAGATATTTCTCTTAAGAACATTTTCTAAAACTTCTTCAATGCAATTATATCTTCACAAATGATAAATTTCTTTATTTATAACCTACTTTTCCAAAGACTATATATGGGAATTCCTTCTCATGGTAGGTTCTAATTTTAGTTCCATTAGCAATATCCTTTCCATATTCTACCCTGTTAGTACTACTTTCTAAATTTAGAAAAGACTATCAAATATAGCTCTTTCTGAGAAAGATGTCTCATAAATCTGAGTATTGTGGAGTAGCTAATCTATAATTTAAAACAAAGCAAAAAGTATATAATTTTTATGGCAGTAATGACTTAAACTATTTCTTATACATTCCACTTTCCTACTTAAATATTCTTCAATATTTAATAAAAGGCTAATATGCAAATTGACCAAACAGTGGAACAACTGATTGCTATGACATACACTCACTACCAGGGAGCAGATGCTCAATGCAGAAGCTGCCCCCTGGTGGTCATTTCTCACCCACATGGAGAACACCATTCAGCCAAAGCCCTGAGTTGGGCTCACAGCTGGCAAGCGCAGCAGCAGTGGCGGGAGCCTCTCTTGCCTCCAGGGCAGTGCTAAGGATGTCCGACTGCCAGCTTAGGCCTGTTCCACGTAGGGAGTAGGCCTAAGGCATCAATTGGACATTCCCTGAAGGCTTCTGGACTGCAAAAGGGTGCAGGCTGGGCTGAGGGACAGCCCCCACCCCCAGTAGCACAAATTTCATGCACCAGGCCTCTAGTATCTATCTATCTATCTATCTATCTATCTATCTATCTATCTCTCTCTCTATCTATCTATCTATCTATCATCTATCTATCTATCATCTGGGTGAACCTCTGTTTATTGACTTTGGATCATAGTTCTCTCAATTTAATTTATTGACATAACCCTTGGAACTCTAACTTATTCAATGTCATAATCCTTGTTTTAATATCAGGATCAATATTGACTATCTCCTGTTACTTGAATAAAAAGATAATAATCCTGCCTAAATTTTCTGCTACTGAAGCCAACTTTCTATCTTTCCTATAACTCTTTATCCCTCTTATTACACATTCTTATGAAACTGCTTTTTTACCTTGTTTTTACTTATTTTCTTCCCTGCATTCATTATTTTTTTAACTCAACATTTAACTTTGAATATTAAGAAGAAATCTTTTTATATCTGCTTCCTTGCTAATAACTTTATATTAAAAATATTTATTGTTGAGAGTATTACAGATGTCCCCCTTTCCCCCTCATCCTCTCCCTCCACCAGGTTCCAATTCTTCCCCAGGCCTTCACCACCCTATTGTCTGTGTCCATAAGTAATGCATATATAAGATCTTTAGCTAATCTCTTCCCACCTCCCCTCCCCACTTCCCTTTGAGATTAGTCAATCTGTTCCATGTTTCCATGCCTCTGGTTCTATTTTATTCATTTATTTTGATTTTTAGGATTAATTGTTGATTTATATGTATTCACTATCATTTTACTGTGCATATTTTTCCTCCTCCTCCTCCTCCTCCTCCTCCTCCTCCTCCTCTTCTTCTTCTTCTAGAATATCCTTCAACATTTCATGTAATAATGGTTTGGTGGTGATGAACTCCTTTAGCTTTTTTTTTTTTTTTTGCCTGTGAAACTTTTTTATCTGACCTTCAATTCTAAATGAGAGCTTTGCTGGGTAGAGTACTCTTGGTTGTAAATCTTTGCTATTTATTATTTTGAATATTTCTTGCCAGTCCCTTATGGTCTACAAAGTTTCTGTTGAAAAATCAGCTGACTGTTCTATGAGCATGCCCTTGGAGGTAACTAACTGTGTTTCTCTTGCTGCTTTTAGTATTTTCTCTTTGCCTTTAACTTTTGACATTTTAATTATGATGTGTCTTGGTGTGGGCTTCATGGGTTCTTCTTGTTTGAGACTATCTGTGGTTCCTGGACTTGTAAGTCTATTTCTTTCATTAGGTGTGCGAAGTTTTCTATCATTATTTCTTCAAATAGGTTTTCAATATCTTGCTCTCTCTCTTCTCCTTATGGTAGCCCCATAACGTGAGAGTTGGCACACTTGAAGTGACACCAACAGCAATCAAGGCTCAACTACAACAAGACTGTGCACACAGCCCACACAGGGCGCAGCTAGAGTTCTCAGCCCAGGTGACTGGGGAGGTTGAGCTCCTGGGCCCTATAGGACACCTATTACACGAGGTCACTTGACCAATTCCAAGATACATAGCAGCTCTACCTAATACATAGAAACAAACACAGGGAAGCATCCAAAATGTGGAGACAAAGACAAATGACACAAATGAAAGAACAAAAGAAATCTCTGGATAAAAAAAAAAAACTAAATAGAATGAAAGCAAACAAACTACTAGATACAGAGTTAAAAAAAAAAAAAGGTTATATGGTTGACCAAGGATTTTAATGAGAGCTTCAAAGTACTTACTTAATGAGACTTTCAAGGATTTTAGTGAGAATTTTAAAGACATGAAAAAGGACCAGTCAGAAATTAAGCATATACTAACTGAAATAAAGAAGAATTTTCAACAATCCAATAATAGTGTAGATGATTCCTAGAATCAAGTCAATAATTTGGAATATCAGGGAGAAAAAAAAACAATCAAAAGAACAAAAAGAAAAAAATAATAAAAATATATTAAGATAGCATAAGGGGCTCCTGCACAACTTTAAGTATACCAACATTTACATTATAGGGATGCCAGAAGGGGAAGAGAGAGAGAGAGAGAGAGAGAGAGAGAGAGAGAGAGAGAGAGAGAGAACACTTTCCAGTTTTTTGTTCAGATATTCACTTCTCAAGGAAGGCTTTCCTACCCCGAGCTCAGCACTGAATCTTGATCACTGTGAATAACCATAGAAATGTAATTTTAATAGTTCAGGGATATACTTGTGACTCAATTCTGAATAATATGGGAAAGATTTACTTAGAGCCTCTGGGAAGTTTTAAAATAGAACTTCCTTGGACAGTATTGGGTCTGCATGCAAT
>PVJN01033630.1:0-23308 GCA_004026805.1 Lasiurus borealis | reverse complement strand
AAAAACGCACGCGAGGAGACGGAACCCAGAGTACGGAGCCTCTGTGCCCCCGTTGGAGAGATGGTTGAGTCCTCGTCAAGGTTGCTGTGGTATCCCAGAAACACCATTCACTCCGAGCTGTGACCGCGCACCCACAGCACCGACAACTCCACTGCGCCGCCGGGCCGAGCGGGAGCTGGGGATCGCAGCTCGCTCTCTCTCTCGCTCGCTCGCTCGCTCGCCTGCTCGCCTGCCTGCTCTCTCTCGCTCGCGGTGGGGAGCATGAAAGGGATCCGCAGAGGGGAGAGCCGAGCAAAGGAATCCAAGCCCCGGGAGCCTGGCAAGAGAAGATGCGCTAAATGTGGCCGCCTCCACTTCCTCCTGATGAAGAAAATGGGGATTAAAAGTGGATTTACGTTTTGGAACCTCGTCTTTTTGTTGACGGTGTCTTGTGTGAAAGGTAGGTCTGCTCTCCTCTCTCTCTCTCTCTCGCTCCTTATTTTTTTTTTGAGGGGGGGAAAGGTGGGGGTCCCATCTGTTTTGGATGGAGGTGAGCTGACTCGTCACCAGAGAGAGAGGCTGGTAGGTTACTTTGTAATTTGCACCGATAAAATCATGGGTAATAATCCTGAAGAAGGAGTTGATTCACAGCTCTCTCTCCCTCTCCCCCCCCCACCTCCCCTTCTCTCGGATAGGAAATGCATTTTGCCTGCCAGATTTGGCGTTCAATGCAGTGATTGAGCTTGTGCTCAATAAATATTCTTGCAGTATGCTCAAGCGGATACGTGAGTTGGTTCTCATAGCCTCTCCCCTAACTAGTGGATGTCCAGGCAGAATTCCTCTGCAAGACTTTTCTTGGGGGTGGGGGTTACCTCGGTCTCTAGGCAAAACGGTCGGGTTTGATGCCTGGGTTTGGAATATTTATATTAAAGACAGTCCGGTAAATGCCTTCTTCTTCTTCTTTTTTTTTTTTAACCTTTTCCGGTAGGAAAGTTACCAACATGCTAGGAATATGGTGATTTTTTAAATGCATTAGGGCACAGGGGTCTTCCAAGCATCCTCCCTCCACACACACACACACACACACACACACATAAATATGTTCATGTCTATGTGAGCAAATTCTATGTGGGCTCTTTCCCGTTGGTACATGATAGGGGAGCGTAGCTTCTCGGGGTCCTGTGGTAGAGGTTGGGCTAAAAAATGAGGCTTTCAAAAAAAAAAAAAAAAACAACGGTCTGAGACACCTTGAAGTATAAAGATCCACCCTTGGGAATGAATGAAGGTAGGAGGAAAGTCATTAGCTGACAACCGGAGAGAAAACCCCCAGCAAGTGCCAGCGTTCAGACAGGTAGAGTGAGTGTCACATGCACGGACAAGGGGAGGCGGTGGGCAGGATGCACAATGTATTCCTGCCCAGGAAGGCAGAGGGGGACCGTCAGGATCATTGGAAGGAGAACTGTCCTGGGGAGGCCAGGGGAAGGGGGACAGGTCCCCAGCTCTCTATCCCACGACTTATCCTGCACCCTGCTTACCCCTTCGTCGCTGCAAAAGAATACTCAGGGGGTGTTTATGACTCATGCCATCATTTTTTATTTTTTTTTGAACAATCGCCTCCCCATACTCATGTCAGCTCTAAGAGACACGATGGATCTTGCTTTCAGTGAAGCTAGTTGCAAAAGCCTGGGCGTCTGTCTGTGTGTCATGGGGTAGGTGGTGTGTGTGCGTGTGTGTGTGTGTGTGTGTGTTGGGGGGAAGAGGGGAGGAGGCGGGGGGTGTCTTGGCCCCGGCGCGCCAAGGCTGTCAACACAAACTGGCCGCTTCTTCCTTTGTGGAGGGAGGAGCGCCTCTCCGAACCGCAATCCGCCGGGTCGCTATGAAACAGTTGATTGTCCAGCTCGCAGCTGGCTGTCCCCCCCCCAGAAGGCGGCCCATTGGCATTCAGTGGAAATGATCATTCATGTGTGTGTTTTTGGGGGGAGGAGGTGGAGAGGTTACCTCTCCCTCTCTTAGGACCCATGATGGGTGGTGGCATGTCTCGAATTTTAATCTGCATCTCGAAAAAAATGCCAAGAAGTCGCCCTGGTCTCTCTGGCAGCGACAGCCCTGCTGCCATCTCTCTCAACCTGCGCCTCCGAGCTGGGTTCCCACCCCTCCACCCCCACCCAGCGCCTGGAACCCCCGCGCAGCCAGCCCTGAGCCCCGCCGCCGCCGCCGCTGGTTCTCAGCTGCGTAACTAGCCTGCCGGGTGCACAGAACGCGTCTCGGGCTGCTGGCACGGCGGGGAGAGGGAGGTGGGGGTGGAGGGAGAGGGAAAAGGGGGGTCTGTCGTCGGCGGCTCCAGGAGCGGGGAGCCTCGCATGTATGCTTCGCTCGCCTGCCGCTGGGAGTCCTTGGTTAATGGATGGCCCCGGGGCTGCCTGCCTGCGAGACGCGCGAGCGGCGTGGGGGAGGCGCGGGAGCCGCCACAGCGCCGCGCAGGGGAGAAGGTGGGGGAGGCTCCTGCCCGGGGGTGACCCGGGGTTAAGCGCGAGTTTCCAAGTGATACCTGTTGAGCCCAAACGCATTCAGGGGGGGCAGGTTAAGGGAGAGAGTAGGGGTATGGGGAGGAGGTCTCGGGCGTAGAGCGAGCATGCCCGCCCCCCTTTCTTCCACCCCCGCCCCCCAACACGGAGCCTCGCCGCCTGCAATCCGGGCCCGGCTGCCCGCACCTCCCGCATTTGCCGAATAAGGCGTGCCTGCCTGTGCCAAGGCAGAGCGCCCTCCTCTCTGCTTTTACGCGGCACCGGAAAGGGGACCCCCTCTCCCTCTGCTCACAACTTTGCGTTAAGCGAATGGGTCGCCCCCTGAAGGGTGGGTGTTTCAGTGTGGGGGGACCTTGGGAGGAAAGTAGGGTGTCACACTCTGCTTGTCCGGTCCAGAAGCAAGGTTCTGCAGGCTGTTTTTTATTTTTTATTTTTATTTTTTTATTTTTAAAAAAGCTGCTGAATGGTAGTGAGGTCCTTTGGTGTCACTTCTCTGCCGCTTGGAAGGCACCTCCTCTGTTTCCCAACTTGGAACGCCCGTCCTCAGGTTCGGAGACACTGACGCAGGCGGGATGCTCGGGACCTGCTCCCTGAGGTCTGGGGGTGCCCGGGTGGACAGCTGCTGCTGCTGCGTCTCCTTCCCTTCCTCCCCGTTTTATTTCCATTGCACCCTAAAAAAAATGGCATCAGTGCTGCTTCCCCTCATGCCTGCGCCCGCTTCCGTCTTCCACGCGGGTTCTTCTGACTCCCGGGCCCACGGGGAGGCTCCGCACGGGCTCAGTCGTTGGAGGAAGGCGGTGCAGGTGCCACCCTCGCTGGCTCCGGGGCGCAGAAGTTCAGGGGGCGCGGCTTTTCCCAGGGAGCAGCTCCGCCCTGAGACCCCCACCTGGTGCGTCCGCGCTCTCCAGCCCCCCTCCTCCTCCTCCACCCTGTCACCTCCGCCCGCCACAGCCAAGACAAAGGGGCTCCGTGGGAGGGATCGCCCCGGAATAGCAGACACAGGGGCCCTAGGTAGTAGGCCTGAACCTCCAGCGTGGGGTTGGAGAGAAAGAGTCCACCTTCTCTGGGTGTTTGATCTCCCACGCTCATCATCCAAATTGCAGAGCGGCAAATTGGGGGTGGTTTGAGGTTTGGGGGGGTGGGGGGGGCGCAGGGCAGGGGCTGCTTGGAACCGAGGCTTGCTTGTTTCAAAGGGAAACGCACCAGCGCAGACGCACGCCGGGCAGCAGCGCGCTCTGAAATGCAGCATGTAGCTGCAGCGTGCCCGTGCGGGGCTCACTCTGTGGATCTCCAAGTCGTGCTGGAAAGCCCCGCCCACGTAAACAGACACGCGTGGGGGGAGGGGGCTTCCCCACACGCCTTCTCTCCTGAGGTCCCGGTGAACCGAAGGCACAGAACGCCCTGACCTTGGTCCACGGCAGGTGGGGAGCAGCCAGGGTGCTGGTCCTGAGAGCCAAGCCAGGGCGTGCTTCTGGGGTTTCTCTGGGGACCTTGGACTTCCAGAAGGATCCACGTTGCCGGGAGCCTTACAACTCCTCGGAGGAGGTCTCACTCCCACCACAAAGCTCTTCTGCAAGACTGGGGCTCCCTCCGCCCCCCTCCATCCCCAGCCCGCCACTCCCCCAGGGAATCACCACTGGAAAAGGGTCTTGTCTCAGGTGTCCACGTGGGGGAAGAGCTGTCTCACCTTTCAGCCAGACTAGGGGGGCCCTCGTCCCCCCGAGGTCTCAGGGCTGCCACCCTCAAGATTGGGGTCTGACCACACAGGTCAGAAAAATGAGCTTTTCCAGGAGGGGAGGGGTGGGTTAATGCCTGTAGCAAACAATAACAGCACACAAAAGACTGCCCACCGCCCAGCCATCAGCACCAACAGAACCCTTCCCTCCCTCGAGGTTTTCCAGACGGAGACTCCTGCGGGCAGGTGACCTTTGCCTCTGAGGCCGAGGTCCCGGTCTGGCCCGCGTCTGGACAGGTGTTTCTTCCTCCCATCTGATGCCTCTGGGGGGATTAGTTCATGTCTTTGAGAAGGCCAGACCCCCCCGAAATTTCCTAGGACCTCCGAGGTCGAAACCGAGTGCCCGACTTGGATCTTGACGCGCGTTTGCATTCGAGCGTGTGTGTGTGTGTGTGTGTGTGTGTGTGTGTGTGTCGCCCGGAGGGGAAGATCCACGTGGATTGACACGGGGAGGGCCTTTGGGCCTCGTGAATGCGGGGAGGGGAGTCCGAGGAGGAGAGCGGACGGTAGGTGACAGTCCGTTTAGGCTCCCCAGACTGTAGATGGTGGGGTGAGCTGCGCCACTGCTATCACACCTCTGACCCGGGAGCCCCGGGACGCTCCCTTCCCTCAAGCTGGCCATCGCGCCGCCCTCTCTCAGCTTCCACTCTAACCGGGCACGGGGGGAGTTGGAAAACCTCCTGGGGAGCAATAGATGGGATGGCCGGTCCTCTGCGGTCGCCCCCCTCCCCGCCCGCCCCGGCTCCGTGGCTGAAACGCCAGCCGGGGAGCCAGAGCCCGGGCTCCAGCGCCGCCGCAGTGGCTTAGCTGGACCCCAGAGGGGGCAGAGGAGATGGAAAGGCGCAGGGGCATCCCGGGCGCCGGGGGTGGTCCCCTCCCAGCCGAGGGCTGGGCGCTGGGCCCGCTGGGGGGACCGCAGCGCAGTGCAGAACAGCAAGGAAGCAGGACGCCCGAGAAAAGAGAGATCCGCTCCGGCATCAGGCGGAGTCCTGCTCCCTGAGCACGCGCGCGCCTTCGGGGAGGCTTGGCACAGCCCAGCAGCTCAGCCAGCCCCGTGGGCCGCCCCGAAAAGGCTTGAACAGAACCCGGAATTCCGAGCGGAACTTGCCCCTGGTTGAAATTGCTCTGAAATGTCATTTTTTTTTTTGCAGCGACATATTTTCCCCCGAACCTTCTGGTGTTAATGCTTTGGGAAGGGCGCGAGCCTGCATGCGCGCGCGCGCACGCGCATACACACACACACACACACACACACACACACACACCCCAGTGGTAGAAAAGTGTGCGCAGAAATAACTAAGGAGCACGTTTTAGCCACTTGCAAACCCGGTATCAGCTCCTTGGAGATCCTTCAAGGAGAAAGGGGGTGTGATTACTCACTATATCAAGTACTCCAGGAGCATGGACTTAGTTGCAGGAGCTAGAACTGTTCATGATATTACTTAGCGTTTCTATTTGTGGGGTAACTAAGCATACATGTCTTTTCCCTGAACACACAATTTGGTGTCTATGGAAACAATGGAATAATAAAATGAAGCAGTAGCTAATGGCATCTATTCACAGTTCTAAATACAGTGTAAGAAAGACTATTATATTATAAGTGAGATCTGGGAAAACGAAGTGGTAAGAGAAGTAGGACATTAATAATGCCTTGTGCTTATGTGGAAACAAACACCGATGTGAAATGCTTTCTCTGATCTCAAAAAAAGCAGTAAGTAAAACAGACTCAACTTGAGTTCCTTAGGCGCCAAGTATACTTCTCCCTGTGTCCCAAGAGGTGAATTTCTTCTATGTATTCATCAGGGCTTTCTAGAATCACTTACAGGATGTCAAGTACTTTCAATGTTTGTCCAGTTTATAGAATACCTTAGGCACCCAACAATATGTCTGGCAAGGAACCTATTACTTTAGGCAACATGACTATTGGAGAAAATGCGCCATCTTGCATTTTGAATATCAGTGTTTGGGAGATTAGAAGTACAATGCTTGCAAAGGAAGAGATTATGAAAAAAATGTGTGAGATACAAATAAAAAGTGTAAAGCAATTTTATTTGATCTATGTATACATTAAAACATAACTCCTGTTTCTATTCTTTCTTCCATTCCCTTTACTCATAATTTAAAGGGGTTTATGATTTCGGGATACGATGGCAGTTCTGATTGGGATTTTGGATGAGGTCTGTCTGGTAAGGATGATAGAACAGACACTATTCTTAGCAAATTCATCTTTCCTCTCAGAGTGAGTGGGTGGGTGATTCATGGCCACTTTCCAGGGAGATCAATCTCCATGTCTTCAAGATTTCCTCAGAATTAGATCTTTATGAGGCTTCCATTTTCACCAGGATGATCACTTTTACCAAAAAAAATCAACGTATTGAATGTCTTCCAGTATTCCTGGTCTTCATCTTAAAGACCAACTTTCTCTCCATCCCCCCATCTTGCAGCCATGAAATGTGTCATGACCATGAGGCCCTTCATTAAACTACTTCTTGGTACCTGTTGAGAATTCATAAGGATCAATATTTTCTATATAATAATGGCTTGTTGCCCACAACCCAATTTAAAATCTCCTCTAAGGAAGTCTAAATGTAGACCATTACCATATGAACCATCACATGCCTTGTCATTGGATAACAGGAATATCAATGCCCAGCATGTGGGCATTCGATCTCACAACATTATTCTACTGGCTCTTCAGTGGTTGCTCTACAGCAGCGGTTCTCAACCTGTGGGTTGCGACCCCTTTGGGGGTTGAACGACCCTTTCACAGGGGTCGCCTGAGACCATCGGAAAATGCAGATATTTACCACAAGATGCATAACAGTAGCAAAATTTCATGGTCGGGGGTCACCACCACATGAGGAACTGTATGCAAGGGTCACAGCCTTAGGAAGGTTGAGAACCACTGCTCCACAGTGATTTTTCTCAATGTTCCTGAGCAAGTAGCACCCTCTGGAAACATGTTAGAAATATGAACTCTGAGATCCCACCACAGGTCCATTGAACCGGAGGCCCTGATAGTTTGGCACAGGCGTTGCTATTTTTAATAAGTCATCCAAGTAACTCTGATGCACTCTAACATTTGAGGACCACTGGGGTACAGCGGAAAGAGCAAGGGCTCTGGAGCCACCATGACCCTGATGTCACATAATGATTCTACTAGCAATTCAACTTCCTTAGCTTCATTTTCATTATCTATTTTTTTTAAAAGTTTAAACTATCTGTAGGGCTGTAAGGAGATTACAGAGGGAACACATATAGTGCCCAACACTAGCAATTGTCAGTATTATCAAAATGCATGTCCATGTGCAAAGCCGGTATGAACCCTCACACACTTTATCTCTTACACAAGCAGCCTTACCTGTTCCATAGCAGTAAATAAAAAATAAAGAAATGCAACATCTTCTCACTCGCTGTTATTGCATGTTGGCCAAGTTCCCAGGCTGTTATCCATTTGAGAAACACTCTGAAATGTCTACTTATCACCGTTACTCGGCTACTTCAGGCGCTGGCTCTGGGAATGAAGGCCGGCCCCGTAGCTTCAAAAATGTAACCCCTGATTCTGGGCTCATTTCGTCTCTTACATTTCCATATCGATTTATTTTAATATTGAATAATTAATGCAATTACATGAACTTGTGTCATCCGTCTTGTCACAGATCATAGTGTTTACACTGCTGGAAGGATTCTTAAATATCAACTAGTTCCATGCTAATATTTTAATACAATAAATGCACATGCCTAGGAAGGATAAATGATTTTTACTAGGTTACAGAAATCATTAGCTCCGGCATTGAGAGTAGATCATTGACGTTCAAGTTCATGTTCAACTCTCTTTGTACTATGCCTTATCGGTTTTACTACAGAGCTTGCTCAGATGGTACCAATGCAGAAAATCACAACAGTTAATATTTAAGTACCACATATCGATTAGTGATTATATGTTGTGTGGTCAAATTCTAAAAATGTTAACCACTTGTTTTGTAGAAGACAAAAAGAAATAATTATGTAATAAAAACCATTTCTAAAATATATAATAAATATCAAATAAATAACCATATTTTAACAATCTATTTCATAACAATATGTCTATAAAAATAAATTCAGTGTATTGACAGCTTTTTATGTTTCATAGAGAACTTTAAAGGATAGTACTTAGAATGAAATTCTTATTTATTTTTTCCTTATAATCTGGACAAATTTCATATTTAAAAGCTTTTAAATCTACAAAATTTGTTCGTAATTCTTTTCTGCATTTTCATTATGTTTAAGTCTTATTAACATAATAATTATTCATTCTTTGTCACCTGCATTCTCATGTGCATATTTCTCTGACATGGTCTCTATAATGCTGTCATTCAAAACTCTACCATAGAAAAAATAGTAAGTTATATAAATATTAATAGCATAAGAACAATCAATGATATTAAGGGGTTATCTTTAGTTTTATTGAGATGGGAGATCTTTTCTTAACTTTCTTTAAGACATGGGAGTAAAATATCCAAAATAATGAATGCTAGTAAATTTGAGGGGTTTAAGGTTCAGAATGTGATTGAAATATAGAAAAGTAATGAGTGATTCTCTTAAAAGCTCAGTTTGTAATGTTCAAGATTATGAAAGTCTTCTTCCTGTCTTTGTTTATATTAGCTGATTTTAAAGGAATAGTTACAATTATATATTTTAAAGTGATTGTAAGAATTTTAAAAAATATTACATTTAAAAATATGATTGGATACCATTTTGAAAGAAAATTTATAAGTGGAAATAGATTCTGGAGAAGTGGATTTATTAACTTTTAATAACTTTGAAAAAGTATGAGTTCCTGACATAATTTTCTATTATACAATCAATCCATCTGATTGACTCCAAAATGTTCGGAGGTACTTTATATAAAGAGAGGTTATAAAACATTGTTATGTTTTGGGAAATGGTATCAGGACATAATTATTTATGTCTTTTTTTTTCTTATGTGGGATGCTGTATACTAAGCCCTTTATATTTAGTGTGTCATATACATCTTAAACAGTGATTCTCTCCCTCATTTTCCTGCTTATAATTCTGTCAAGCATCTTGTGAGGTAGCTGTTACCTCCCATGTACAGATTACTATCTCCACTTAAAAATTATTCACTTTTCTTGAGGCCAGAGAGCTGCATAGACTTTCCAGGATTATATGATTAGCTAGTTGTTGAGTGAAACCTGAAATGATAATATAAGTTCATAGACTTATGTAAAACTAAAGCTATAAATGACTAAGTTACTAATGAAATCTTTTCATTTTCAGAGAAATATTGAAACTTCAATAATTTAATTTAAAAGAAAGTCTAAAATTAATATTTATGTTATTTACATATCTCATATTTACAATGACATAACGTCTCAGTTTTGTAATTTTTCAACATATTTCACTTGTCCTCTTTTATTCTCTAAAATATTCTATAAGATAAATTTGAAAGATATTTTCTACTTTTATAAGCAATAATAAGTGAAGTAAATATGCAGTTTTATATAAATTAAATATGTTGGTACAACACATGAAACTCTTTAGTGCATTAAGTGCAAAAAACAATTCAACTATAACTCTTAGATTCCCCAGTGTCTTGAGTAAAATTAACAATTTATGAATGCAGATAAATTTATGGACTTCACATAAAAAATAATATATGAGCATAAAAATTGTTTATGAGTTGTATTATGATCCTGGTAAAATAAATTTGTTCCTTTTGGTACCTTAATCTTCCATTTGATTCTATAGAATTTTAAGGATGGGAAAGTTCTGAAAATCTATTTTTACTACCTAGACTAGTGTCAAATAGTCAGGAAATGTACATTAGATTTATTTGTGGGCCAAGGGAAGATACTTAAAAATACTCATATCCAAGTTCCATCAATACAGTCTACTTCACTCTGTAAGTACACCTAGTAAAATGTATAGGTGTAGCTGCTTATCTTCACATAAAGAGGAAGCAGGTAAGAGACATAAAGTGACGGGCCAGGCTAGGGTGCAAACCAGTCTTTACATTTCCTGTATAGGGCACATTTCTCTATTGGATGCTGCCTTATGAGCCTCCTTAATTGTTCCTAATTGGCTTATGGGGGTAAAGCTTCTTGAGTTGAAAGCACACTGTGCTTACCCCAAAATCTTAACCAGATTTATGGTAAAACAGTATTTCCTGAAGCAATTGTGTTGGGAGACACACATACACACATGTAAATGAGAAACTTAATATTCAATTTAAAGATTAACCTAAACATTAAATGTGAGCATGAAATATATATTATCATCTATAAAAAAATACATCTATTTAACAGATTACATTTTCTTGTGAACATGATAAAATGTATTTTAATATGTAACAAGAGTACTATACTTTGACCTTTCTGAACTTCAAACACCCCCAATGTAAACTAGCCTTTTTCTTCTTACATTATTAAAATATTATTTTTTATTGGTATATATTTTAGAGATGTTATTTTTACCTACATTTAAAATTTTGAAACTGAGGTATTTTAATAATATCCTCATGTACAATGTTCGTAGAGCATAGTTCTTACATTGAACACTTTTTTTTTTATGGGACATTCTTATTTTGTTAAGTAGTTTTGTACCTTACAACAGCTAAATGTAGATTTCTCCATGGTTGGCAAAAGTCAGAGATAAAGGTACATCTACAATCTGTTTCCAAGTCTATTTCCTATAATTATGAATTCCAGAAGTTTTATAATGTTGAGAATTGATTGTCAGCCAAGATCTTTATTTTAGTATTGACTCTATCTTTTTTAATAATTCACTTTAGTTCATTGAAATGTTAAATCAGAAATTGACTTGACATTTTGCTTTGATGATTTTGATGATGGGAAGGGGAAGCAGATTGCTAACTAAAATTCATTTTTTAAGCTTGTTCACATTCCCATTAACTGCTTGTTTCATGGTTACTTAATAAAATTATCAGCTGTGTTATTATTTTATATTATTCTAATTTTTCAAATATCTATTTTGGTTTCCTATAGAACATATCTTTTATTTATTTTTTGTTTGTTTACCCCACAAGGGTTCTCTGATTTAAAATTCTGAAGAAAATATATTAATTTTATTTTCTCTTATCACATAGCAGGTACCTGAGGTTTATGAACTGAGTGGCTACTTTAAAAATATAACTTTAAGCTGTATTTTATTATGAGTATTTTAATGTAGAGAAGTGAATAGGAGTCTACTCTTTTATTCTATGAAAGCATAATAAGATACTGTTAGTTTCAGGTAATTTGCAATTGTTAGAAATGACTTAGCTTTCAGTCTTTAAATTATACTTTCAGATACAAAAATGACTCTTCTGAATCTGTTATTGGACATATAATTTGAATTCCCCCAAAATGTTGGTAGTGGATTTATGCTGATCTACCTGAATGTTCTATCTAACACTGAGCTCTGTGTTACTAAAAGATTCATTTGCAAGATAACAGATCAGTTAGGAGGACAGGCAGAATAAACACAACTGAATCTCCTGGAGATACAACACAGGATACATTGGATTTATTGCTCTGTGCTCTGATGGACTGAGCTATGTAGTCTAGACAAAATATTTACTCAGTGTTCACATGTATAGAGAAAACCCGATTTAAGGTTTTTTTGACTAATATCTAAATCAAAACAGCTGAACTGATTCATATTTTTGTGTAAACAAATGTGCATCCAGGCTGCTAATTTGTGTGCCAATTTCCAGCTCCATAACTTCTAAAGATGAAAGAGATGATAAACTCTCTTAAATGAAGTTTGCAATAGAAATGCTGACAGGCCCATGATTACTTGTATTTAATTCATGTTCAATGCTCTCTGTTCATGACTTAAAAAAAACCCACAAACTTTCATCTATAAATCCTACTAGTACGTGAGTGCTTTTTCATCTGTTAAATCTTTATAAAAGAGGTCAAATAGTAACTCTTAAAATTAATTTTCTAGCAAAGTGCTAAGAAATCTTTAATTTCTGTGTTAGCTTGGCAATACTCATTAACATATTAGAGATGAAAATAGAAATGACATTTTGAACTTAATTTTTAAGCATTACCAATATGTAAGTCCATAGAAATCAGCCATTTTTTAAGAATTTGAAGATTACTACCTATTTGTATCTATTATTGCATCCATTATTAAAATCTCCCTGTTTTATAAAGACTTCTTTCTAATTATGTAATTCTTTCAAAAGCAAAATTATCAAAGGTCTCAAAAGAAATTGGAAGATGTTAGAGATGCTAGGTTATATCTTTTGCTAGTAAATATAATCTTAATTGTTTTTATTGTTTTCTTTTGGTTAAAGTCAAGTTTGGTTATGTGTTTTATTAAAATAGTATTATCTTAAATACTGTAGCTTTGATGCATTGTAAGTTAGGAGCTATGAAAGATGAAGTGGTCAGTAGATTTTATGACTACAAACAAAAAAATGGTGACTTATTTGATCAGTTCTGGAACTCATCAACATATGCCTTCAGCCACCAATCATTTATTAAGGACCAGTAGGTATGTGAAGTCCTTAGGAAGCCAGGGCCTTGACCCTGTGTGGTTCAGTTGGTTAGGTGTGGTCAGATACACCTAAGGATCTTAGGGTTCAATTCCCTGTTAGGGCAGGGTGCAGGTTCTGTCCTCATTAGGGGGTCTGCAGGAGGCAGCCTGTTGATGTTTTACTCTCACATAGATGCTTCTCTCTTTCCCTTCCTCTTTCTAAACAATAAAAAAATCAATTAAAAAAATAGTATACCTTGTTACTACCCTAAAAGAAGACAGTCTTTATTTTGAAGTAGGCAAACATAATACCAAAGCAATTTGGTGATTGTAAAATCGTTTAGTTCTTCAATGGGGTTCTTTTATCATGAAATATCAGTGATATATCACCTTTATTTACATATCTTATAGAGTAAATCATTATCTTGCCATTGGTATGTCTTAACATTCTACTGACATTATTTGAAACTTTGCAATGAAATGCATCTTTTGTGGTTTAATCTAATGCAATTTTCCTTGTAATTTTCCATGAAAATGTTTATTGACTCCCATCTGTTCAGCCAACTGATATTAACTAATTTATCCAGTATTAATGATGATCCCACGTGTACTTTTGTAACAGTGTTTGAACAGTTATATAGTAGCTTATGATTAGCAAATTGTGCTTCTTACCCGTTTTATTTTCTCATGTTTGCTTCAGAACTCCTCACTTAGCTTGCTAATGCTTTCATATTAAAATTTAAATTCCCCTCCCCTTCACTTAGTGACTCATGTGAAATGACCTTGACTTATCAAGGTCAATGCAGATAAAGGGTCAAACAAATAAGTAAATATAAAATATAACAGTTTCTACTATAATCTCCTATTCCTTATTTTTGTCTTTATTGGAGACTTAAGTAAGTAGATTATATTTCATTTTGCTTTTTTAACATCTGTAACATAAAGAGCAATAGAGAATTTATGAATGGCTATAGGATAAAATACTGGCAGTGTTTAATACCAATTTTGATACATAGGAGTCAAATAAAATAATCTATCTTTACAAGGTTAGGATATTCACCAGATTTGATCTAGTATTTCATATTTATTTCACTTCCCCCACATTGATTGTTTTGATGATACATGCTATTTTAATGTTTGCATCAATACCCTACTTCATAATTTCCATTTCCTTAGTCCCTTTCACATTTCAGAAAGCTTCTTCATTATCTAATGATGAGAATGTAATATGTAAGAAACCAGATTTGGTATCTATTCATGCAACAAATATTGAAAGATTTTTCAATTTCTAAGTCTCAGAATCTTGACTTATTCATGTAAGGTAAAAATCAAACATATCTATTATCTATGTAAATTGCTATCTTCTCTGTTTCGATTACTTCAGCAGGATGAAAAGGTAAATTCTGAAGCTTGAGATATGTTTTGGATTGTTCTACTTAACTTGGTAAAACTCAAGGAAGAAATTTCCACATGCATCATGGTGAATTTCCAACACTTTCCACAATACGTAGGATTAGCTCCTTTTATTGAAACCCCAAAACGAATGCATGGGAGACAAATGTGCAGGATATGCTGACTTGTTTTCATCAACATTTCAAAACCAATGTCTAAGTTTCTTCCTTTCTTTGCCATAACAAAGAAAGTGGTCCCTTTACTTTTCACAAAGCTCATTACACAAACAAATAACCAGCCCTGCACAGCCTTTCTTCTCAACCTCCAGCTCTCTTTTTTCCATTCAAAGTATTACTGCCACTTTGTATATAACAGCAGTGTTATAACAAGGACTCATCGCTTATAATGAGGCGGAGAACTTCTCAAGCTGTCCTGTTTGTTGTTAACACATCAGAGAATCTCACAAAAGTCCCCTGTTATACTGCACAGACAGCCTTGTTAAAAATTAGAAGGGGTCACAGATTGGTGATGTTTGCCTACTCAGCTAGTTCTAAGAAAGGTGTTGGGATGAAAGAGGCAACTCTGTTACATACTCTTGAAGTATTTTAAATTCCAAAATTAAAGGCAGTCAACAAAATCTTGTTGATAGCGAGTAAACACAATGCCCAATAAGCATATTCAGTCTTATTAATTGTATACTTAAGCACAAATATTCACAATTTATGAATTCTGTCTCCTATATTTTTCAACTTTTATAATGCTTCATTTTTTTTTAAGTACTTGCGAAAACATTTTCCTCAGGAAGATATCTCATTAGGCATTTCTACTTAAGAATCTTTACTTCTTTTATCATCTTCATGGCAGGAAAGGAAACTGATTGTCCCTGACCACTGCTGGGGAGTGTGAGTGCCTCTCATTTAAGCATCTCAACTTGGCATGATAGGTAGACTTAATGCCTTTTTAAATTTGAGGAAACAACTTAAAATGAGGAAATTAGCTAGCAAGTGCAGAAAATGGAGTTCAAATCCGGCTTGCCCACCTCAAAGCCTTTGCTTTTTTTTATTACATTGAAAAGGATTTAATTGACTTTGAGGGGGGGAAATTCCAGAGATTGAGATGACTTCTTAATTTGTTCACATGTACAAGGTTATTTCTTTTCTGGAGTGAGTATTTATGAACATAGAACAATTTATTTCATATGCTGCAAGATGAAGGGAAGGCTATAGAAACAGGAAAATTCAGAAAAGTCAGACCGGTTAGATTACCAGAGGGACAGGCCCCATGTCAGTGTTTGGACATATTTTGTTGAATCCATACATGTACATATATGTGAATGTGTACACATATGTATATATAATATTTAGGTGTTGTATTTAATGCTACCTAATATTGTATATTTTTTACAAATTAAAATAGGTGGAAAGTCATAATTACAATTTATGTAGAAAGCCTTATTTCATATTTACTCATATTCTTCCTTATTTTCAACAGCCAAGACTTTACGGAAAACTTCCTATGAATTTATTTCTTAAAAATGTAAAAGAAATGAAACATATTTCCTTAATTCATAACTACTGAGTAAAAGAGAGTTTGTCAAACATCGTAAATCATCTAGCATGAGATCTCTATACCTAACTTAGTACCTTATAAACAGTGTAAGTACTCCTTAAATATTAGGAGAATTGAATTGGATTAAAGTTAATTGAATTCATTAATTTAATTTAAGTACAACCTGCATTCAGAAAAATCAATATATATTGCCCAAATCTTGTAGTTGCATAAACCTCAAATGTTTCCAACTCTTTCAGTAGTGGCTAATGATATCCAACAGTTTCTAGGAAATAAAAGAATACATAAAATTTTGTCTATCTCCTCAGCATATCAAAGAATGAATTACCTTTGCTACTTTCACTTTTGTAAAAGGCGAAAGATTTATGCGGTCTGAAGAAAAACCAGAGCATACTTTCACTTTTGAATATTTAATGCATTTCTTTTACTTGAGCGATCTGTATAAAGTTCCTTAGTCAAAATATCACTACAGTACCTCTATTACAATCAGAGTAAGAGCCCAAAGAAACACTGAACCCTGATAAATCACCCTGGCATCAAACATAATTGTTCATTGTGAGACACCCTTAGCACATATTTTCAAATAAAACGGTGAACTGGCCTGAGAAAGAAGAGATAAGTTTTATAGCCGGTTCATGATTTGAGTATTGCACCTGAGTTTGTCAGTCTGGGGGCATGAGAGACAATGGCCCTCCAGACTGAAGGATCCCAATGTGCATCTGTTTTTTTTTTTTTTTCATCTTTAGCCCAGGATATGTTTATTGATTTTTATTTTATTTTTTAAAATATATTTTATTGACTTTTTACAGAGAAGAAAGGGAGAGGGAGTTAGAAACATCGATGAGAGGGAAACATCAATCAGCTGCCTCCTGCACACCCCTTACTGGAGATGTGCCCGCAACCAAGGTACATGCCCCTGATCAAAATCGAACCTGGGACCCTTGAGTCCGCAGGCTGATGCTCCATCCACTGAGCCAAACCGGTTAGGGCTGTTTATTGATTTTTAGAGAGAGAAGAAAGGAGGAAGCGAGATATGAAAGAGAAACACTAGTTGCCTCAGTTACACAACATGCAGGGGATCAAACTTGCACCCTAGGTATGTGCCCTGATTGAGAATTTGAACCCACAGCCGTTTTGCTGTACAGACAGTGCTCCAACCAACAGAACCACCTGGCCAGGGCTGTAAATCATATTTTTAAAAATATATTTTATTGACTTTTTTACACAGAGGAAGCGAGAGGGATAGAGAGGTAGAAACATCGATGAGAGAGACATCAATCAGCTGCCTCTACTGGGGATGTGCCCCCACAACCAAGGTACATGCCCTTGACTGGAATCGAACCTGAGACCTTTCAGTCCAAAGGCTGACTCTCTATCCACTGAGCCAAACCAATTTTGGCTGTAAATCGTATTTTTATTGTACCCTCTCTACATCTGCATCCATCACCAAGTAGAACTTTTTATAGAGGACAGTCCATTTACAAGCCACCAAAGGATGCTGCTAGTAAATATGTCTCATACTCCCCTATGGCAAACATTTTAAATGTTATTTCTTTTGGCTTTCACAATGAAATGTGCTTAACCAGTTAACTGCCACGCATCCAAAATGAAAACCATCCCCACACAGTATGATATTTTGAACTTAATTAAAAAAGTCAATTTGCAATGGATATTATAAAAATAAATATATTACAGTTCAGATGTTCTTGAATATTTTCAGCTGAAAATTCTCACTAAAAATGATTTTAAAGTTGGTCAGGGCTGCCACTTGCATCTACAGATGCTTATGGCGTACAATGGGTTAAATTTGACTACATGACAAGACTTTTTTTAAAAGTTTACATATATATAAGATATTAGATCATCGTTTACTCTTTAATACAGCAGCTCCTTCTTATCCTCAGTTTTACTTTCTATGACTTCAGGCAATAGTGGTCCAAAATATCAAATAGAAAATGTCAGAAATAGCAATTTATAAGTTTTCAGTAGCCTGCTTTTCCTTGCAGTGTGATGAAACCTGCCATTCTCCATCACAGCAGTGGTGGGAATAACCTCTTTGTCCAGTGTATCCATGTCACGTGGTAACCAGTTAAGTCTAGGTGGTCAGGTAGACTGTTGTGCTATCACAGTACTTGTGTTCAGGTAACCCTCACTTTGCTTCACAGTGGCCCCAAAGCACACGAATATCGATGTATGCCATTCAGATATGCCAAAGAGAAGCCAATAGAATGCCTGGCGGGTATGGCAGAACATTATGGTTGGTTAACATTGTGTGACAATGTCTTTATAATTCACCTCCCTTCCTCTCATCACATAGCACTGTATCCTCTCACTGCATCCTAGAGATTGTTACAGAAAACCGGAATAATCAAATCATGCTCAGAGAGTTTGGAGTTACATTTATTATGCGCGGGTCCAGAGGAAAATGTTTCTCAAATTCTGGGCCCCAATATGTAGAAATTTTCCCTATTTATATGTTTTCACCTTTTTTGTCTCCCAAATATGGAAGGTTTCCCGCTCCTTTGCAAGTTCTTAAAGGGTCCCTATGTGCTGAGGTCTTGAGACCTCAACCAAAGGCCTGGCCTGGTGCCAGCACTGATCATTTTGTCCAGGGAAGGTTTAATGGCCTCTCTGAAGTGAGAATAGTCTCATTTTCCTCATTATTTAAGCAAACAAGCATTTACAGAAGCCAATAGCAAGGTTAAAATTTCAAACAGCAGTTTTTCTATAAGATGGGTGCTTCAAGGTGGGTGAGTACTGTACAATAAGATGTTCTGAGAAACTGACAGAGGCAGAGCTTCCTTGACATGATTTTTCTTCAAGTAGAGTGCATGCTCCAGTAGCACCCTTTCCTTCAGCTTCATTTGGATAAAACAGTGATGGGGGAAACAAATGATTCCCAGCTGGTGCTATGTCTGGGTGGAGTTTGTACTTGCATGTTCGCCTCTATGTGGCTTTTTGCTGGGTACTCCAGTTTCCTCCCACACCCCAAAGATGTGCACATTGTTCCTGTGTGTGCGTGTGTGTGTGTGTGTGTGTGTGAGAGAGAGAGAGAGAGAGAGAGAGAGAGAGAGAGAGAGAGAGAGAGAGAGAGAGAGAGAAGCCCTGTGATGGAAGGCTGTCCTCTCCAAGAGGAGGGCCTGCCTGGAACTCTGAGCAGCCAGGACAGGCTCTGGCCACTCATGACGCTGAACTTGAACAAGCAGATTGGAAAATCATCATCTAACTTGCTCTTATTCATTTTTTTTCTGAAGTGTGTAGCTCACATGTATTTCAATGTTTAATATTCATAGTATTTTGGGTCTCTATGTAGGAGTGTGGTAATGTTTTTGTGGACCTGTGCTGCAGGAACTCAACTCCTGTTTACTAGTATATCCATTAGCCTACGGTAAAATTGGTTCCATAGTACTTCGTACTGCTTGAAGATGCAGTAAGTGAGAACCTACTGTGTAGTATTATAATTGTACTTCTTTATTCGTTATTGCTAATACCTTACTGTGCCTAGTTTATAAATTAAACTTTATCACAGGTATGCATGTATAAGAAAAACAGTGTATATAGGGTTGGGTACTAGCTGTTGTTTTAGGCATCTACTAGGGGTCTTAGAACATATTGCTCTCAGAAAGGGGGTTTATTATATGAGGAAATTATATTTTGCATCCCTAACAATCTAATATTTTTTTTCAAAAGGCCCTGAATATCTGGCAGACACAGTAGTTGTGATGCCAATGTGATTCTCTAATTATCATATTGGTTGCTTATGGACAAATCTCTGTATGAAAGCTTTTTCCCCTGTTGAAAAGCTCCTAATACACTAACCATATATATTTTTTAATATATATTTTATTGATTTTTTACAGAGAGGAAGGGAGAAGGATAGAGAGTTAGAAACATTGATCAGCTGCCTTCTGCACACCCCCTACTTGGGATGTGCCTGCAACCAAGGTACATGCCCTTGAGCGGAATCAAATCTGGGACCTTTCAGTCCACAGGCTGACGCTCTATCCACTGAGCCAGATCAGTTAGGGCACTAACCATGCTTTTAATTTAAATTATTGCCATTCTTCTTTGACCATTGATGTATTTCCTCCTTCTGTTTAATTTCCTGGTACTGTTCTTGAAACAAAATTAAATCGATTAATAACCTGTGGAGGTGGACCATAATCTCCAAGGAAACTGTTTGCTAAGATATGATCTTAGACTTCGTAATGGTTGACAGCAGTATGGGAGCAAATGGAGGAACAGCCATTATGAACAGAATAAAATTCCACTTGTTTACACTTAACAATATAACACATAGAATTTAATGTTCTTCACTTATTATAGATGACCATGATACTTCATATAGTTGTCTAAAGTATGCGTATGCATATTTATTTTGCTTTCTCGCACTCTATATGCTATTTCTGCAGTGAGTTTTAAATTACTGTTTTTTACAGTATATTTTTATTGATTTCAGAGAGAAAGGGAGAGGGAGAAGGAGAGAGAAACATCAATGATGAGAGAGAAACATTGTTTGACTGCCTCCTGCACTGGAGATTGAGCTGGAAACCCAGGCATGTGTCCTTACAGGGAATCCAATGATGACCTATTGAGCTTCACCAATCAGGCAAATTACTCTGTAGTTTCCTGGTTTAAAATACATGCCCTACCTTATTGAAATATCATCTCTCCTCAGATGCATTTCTCTAGGTGTTTTCAAGTTAAAATTAAATGCTTCTTTGCCCACATGAATCCTAAATTTTTATTTGTATCAAAATTACAGCTATTACCATTATCTGCCTCATATTTAGTAATTTATGCATATTCTATCTCCCTCATGTAACAGAGAAATATGGGAGGTCAGTGGCTGTGTACTTAGCAATCATATATCTCCAAGGAATCTTGCACAGTTCTCTAGAGGTA
Source organism: Lasiurus borealis (assembly GCA_004026805.1). Taxonomy (NCBI): domain Eukaryota; kingdom Metazoa; phylum Chordata; class Mammalia; order Chiroptera; family Vespertilionidae; genus Lasiurus; species Lasiurus borealis. Next base: position 2,710 of record PVJN01033630.1, on the reverse strand, counting down.
AAAATTTAATAAATGTTGCTTGCTTTAAATTATGCTGAAATATAGAATATGAACTGACCTACCACATTCTGATATTTAAAATATTTCTTTGTATACTATTATTAAAAACTAAAGGCCTGGTGCATGAAATTCGTGCATGTGTCCCTCAGCCCCGCCTGCATCCTCACCAGTCTTGGAACCCTCAAGGGATGTCCGACTGCCCATTTAGGCCCGATCCTGGTAGGAGCGGGCCTACACGGGCAGTTGGACATCCCTCTCACAATCCAGGACTGCTGGCTCACAGCTGTTCACCTGCCTGTCTTCCTGATTGCCCCTAACTCCTTCTGCCTGCCAGTCTGATAACCCCCTAACCATTCCCCTGCCAGCCTGAATGATGCCTAACTGCTCCCCTGCAGCCTATTTGTCCCTAATTGCCCTCCCCTGCAGGCCTGGTCACCCCTAACTATCCTTCCTCACAGCTATGGCCATCCCTAACTGCCCTCCTCTTCAAGCCTGGTCCCCACCACCTGTTCTCCCCTGCAGGCCTGGGACCCCCACAACTGCCCTTCCCTGCAGGCCCATGCACCCCCAACTTCCTTCCTCTGCTGGCTTGATCACCCCTAACTGACCTCCCTTTCAGGCCTGGTCCCTCCCAACTGCTCTCCCCCGCTGGCCTGATTGCCCACAACTGCCCTCCCTTGCAGGCTCAGTGCCTCCCAAACTCCCTCCACCGCTGGCTATCTTATGGTGGTCATTTTGTGACCACATGGGGGCAGCCATCTGTGTGTTGGAGTGATGGTCAATTTGCATATTACTCTTTTATTAGATAGGAGGATTAGATAGGATAGAGGCCTGGTGCATGGGTGGGGGCTGCTGGTTTGCCCTGAAGGGTGTCCCAGATCAGGGTGGGGATTCCCTTGGGGCATAGGGTGCCTAGGTGATGGGCCTGTGGTGGTTTGCATGCTGGCCATGCAATGTCCCCCACTGTGGATGGAGCCTGAAACCTGGACATATGATCTGACCAGGAATCAAACCATGACATTCTGGTTCATGGATTGACACTCAACCACTGACCTATGCCAGGTGGGCTATTTTTATTAATAACTAATATATTAATATTTATCCTTTTTTCTGTTTCCTCTAATCTTTTGTTATGCTAAACTTTAGTCCTTTATCATTTTCCATAAGTTGCCATTAGACTTGATTTTGTGCCATTTAACCTGCCCTTGTTAATGTTTTAATTTTCTTTTGCTTGTCTTTTTTGCCTGTTTTAGAATTTGAAATGTCTCTTGAAGCATTATTTCTATTTCTAAAAAATTTATGACATTGCTTTAGGTTTCTTGTTTTAAAATTGAGATAGCCTATTACTTGTATTATATCTTTTTCTCTTAAATATCCCCACTTCTTCAAGATGTATTATATCAGTTCACTCATAAAATCCTATCTTTATGAGCTTCTTTTTTACCTTTTTGAGGTATAAAGCAATGATAGTATTGAAGGTATCTTTGAAGTTTGCTTCCAAAACACCTTCTATTTTATTGACATTATGCTATTGTCATGTCTTACCATCTATATTGACATTATCTTTCAGATTATAAGATTCTTTTTCAATCATTATTGTCTCATTTAATTTTTTTTAACCTATGTCTTCATTTATTATATTTAACTTGTGGAAGTTGGGACAGATATTTAAAATCCTATGCATTTTGAAAAGTTCATACTTCTATGTGACTGTTTGACTCAGCAAATTGTTCCTTTCTATTGTTAAAAATTGTACTTTGCAAATTATGTTCCTCAATTTTAAACATTTAAACATGCACTTTATATTCCTTTTTTGAATCTTCTTTTTTGGGCATGAGAACATTTTGGAAGAATGAAAGATGTTGACAAGATTTGCTCTGAGAGACACTATTGCTTGATATCTACCTAAAATTGCTTCACAAAAAACTTTTTTTTATTTCCTTTTTGTCTCTAGGCAGCCAGTTATATTACTATAATTATCAAATTATAATTATATTACTATAATTATCAAAGCTGCTTACCATTCTGTAATGTGCTTTTTTATATTACCATGTTGTAGTTATATCTCTAAAGAATTAATTGTTTAAAAAATGTCTTCTTCCTTGGAGTAGGTATATAGTAGACATCAAATTTTTTCACGATTTGATACACAGAGCATTTTATGATTGTTAGCATATCTCTTGATTCAGAAAATAATAAAGAAATCAACTAAGAGCATATGAATTCAGATATATTTAATCTGTAGAAAATATTTTTAGTAAAAATAATATGACCCTACCAATTGAATGGTTTACAATAGGCTAATGACATAGCTGAAAAAATGCTTAGGTATTTAGTTAGGAGGTAGCCATCAATGCTCTGTTTTTGCTCACTTTTTGGTTAAGTGGGAACGAAGCGGAAAGTGAGGAAAGTGGTATACTCCAGCAACTTTATTGCACTACTGCTGCTTCAAATGCACAGCGGAGTTTAGGATTTTTTTTTTTTTAATTAAATCTTTATTATTCAGATTATTACATTTGTTTCTCTTTTTTTCCCCTCCATAGTACCCCTCCACCCAGCTCCCACCCTCCCTCTGCCCTTAGCTCCCTCCCATTGATCTCATCCATAGGTGTATGATTTTTGTCCAGTCTCTCCCTGTATACCCTTCACCATTTTCCCCCTAAGAATTAACAGTCCACTCCCTTTCTGTGCTCCTGATTCTATTATATTC